>JXTB01000528.1:29783-83068 GCA_002914805.1 Parasponia andersonii | reverse complement strand
AAAAATGGCATAAATAACTTCTTCCTTTTAAATCACGTAAGCAAACACTTTAAGATTACCCAGAAGAAGTATTAAGTAGAGAAAGATAGATTGATCTAGGTAATTATTATACTAACATAGATTTTTAACTTAGGTTATATTCTTCACTATAATTAATACCTCAAATGAGCATACCAACTATAGTTTTACTACTTACAGAATAATACGAAAAATGCCAATACCAAAATCCTAGAAATAGAATTCAATCTAGACTATTTAGTTGTACACCAAAATAAGTAAGATATCATTTATAAATCAATAGGCATAGAAGAATAAAAATAACTTAAATAAACAACTAACTGCATAAAATTTGAAAAATTAAAGAATAATCACGTGTAGGGCTTTGAAATCATCCTTAACCTAACTTAAGGCCTAATATAGCGTGTATATAAGAATGAATAAGAGAAACATTATGCTAGAATAATAAAAACTATAAAGGAAAGGAAGAAGAGTAAAGATAGGAGCTACAGCGGCCTCCAAGATCTTCTCCTCTCTCTTTACGTCTTCAAAATGTTTTGTGGTTTCTAGATGTTTATCGTATGTTTAAAGGATCCTATTTATAAGTAATTAAGTCTGGAAGGCATCTAGGTCAACTCTCGCACATATAAGAAGTTGTGAGCCTTCAAAATAGCTTAAGTCAGTGAAAATCTTCGTCTCAAGCTCATTGATACTCGAATAGGCATGCCACGACGTCTAAGAACTATCAAAATGCCGTGACACTTGCTTTAATCCATTTGCTATAAGTTAGACTTTTAGAGTAACAAGCTCAATATGACTATAACAGGTGTAATCATCCATAAAACCCCAGTCTTCAATAATCTCTTACAACCTGAGGAATTAATGGTTTACAAATCTGACATAGATTAACTCCAAGAAAACTTAACATCTGTCAATCTTGCTCTTTATAAGCATGGGAGTTTATTAATCTTTGATGTAATAAACATGTGCACAACAATCTTGGAATGAAAAGCTTGTAATACACCATATGATTCTACCATTAATCTTGCCATTTAAAAGTCTAGAATTGTAACTCAATCCTTATCCAACAATATGGAAGATTTTTCATCTCTCAAATATATAGAGCCATTAATAGTGTAATTTACTTTCAATTATAGATGAAAAATATATCGTAATTATCCAAAAATTAGACATCAAAAAATCAACTCCTCTAGGTCAAGGCAATTCCCAAAAGAATTTTATAAGCCTGGTCTAATCTGACTATCTCTAAAGTTTCAACTTTAAAAAAGATATTTTCTACTTAGTGTATATATTATTTCAAGACTAATTGGGAACTTAATCTCCATTAATGACATCATTTATGTGATCCTCTTCCCCAATTAATATTGTCGCCAACTCATCTATAATTGATTACTACTCATAATGATCAATTCTTATCTCTAATCAATTGCTTCTTCTAAGTATCGTGACATGATGTAATTGAAATAAACTAGAGACTAAAGAGTTCTCACCATAGTTCATACCGATTCCTATGAGCTTTAATAACCAAAAAATCACCTTATCAATATGATCTCTAGTTCCACTAATACCATCGCAAGATATGGAACCCAAAATACTCAATGTCTATAATCATTATTCTAGAAAAAATTGTAATGACTAGAAATCTAAAGTTGTGACTTTTAGTAATTTTAAGTGAAATATAATAAAATATTAATTTTATGAATACAGGGGAAATCAAGTATTAGATAATTTCATTTTGATCCTCAGGCCATTATTAGATATCTAATGGTATTAGATATCCATTAAAAACTCGTATTAGTTTGTAATTATTTAAGAAAAATGCCTGTTAAAATTCAAGAAAATTTTCAACTATCTTATTTGGTTACTTATTGAGAAATCATAAATTTTCGTAAATAAATTCATCTGAAAACTTTAGCTTAATATCCAAAATAATTTACATTAAATCACTTGTAGTTTTGAAGTACTCAAATTGATAACAAAATTATCCTCACAAATCTACTTAGTAGATTTACTAATCTTGGCTAAGTAACTGAACAAGAAAGAAAAATAGCAGAGTATGAACACCCACATGGGCTTAAGAGTAGAGTTGTATACACAAGCTGTACAGCTTATCTATCTATCAAGACAATTACCTCAGTTAGACAAATACCTAAAAATGGGAGAAGTAGGAAGGGTGAGCATTCATATGCTCAATAAAAATTTAATTACCTTTTTTACTAGATGCAATTTTACCAAATATACATGGTTAATACCTTTTTCAAAATCTATTTATAAATCAAGTTTATAAAATATTTGATATGCAGAATATTCACATATTCAAAGCCAAAACTAGAAACACATGATTGTACATATCATAAATCAACCAATTTAAATGAGTAAGCTCTCATCCTCCCATCACAATCTTATAATACTTCTATAGCAGAGGTACCCAGCATTCTGACACTACTCATAGGTGTATCAGCTAAAAACCTGCACAATGGCCTAAGTCTTTTATCTAGCACTGCAGCAACTCCTCAGTGATCTAAACTACCATAATGCAATAATGGAACTCAAGTGTGTAATCCTATGCCATGTACAACATGTAACAAGATATGTAATAACAATGCAAAATATTCACAAAACTATGCCTTAAAAAAATACTACTTGGCATTATTCTGGAATTTATTGTAATATGGGTAGTACACCGCTATTTTGCCCTATAATCACAATGTAAAAACAAGTATAAAAATCCACACAATCTAATCTCAATATAATCCAACATGTTTTAACAATTTATCAAATCATCTTAAAGTCACGATTTTTCATAAATCAGTTTTAATGCAATAATAAATCAAAACAGATAAAAAAAAATTAGATAATTGAACCCTTACCTCAATATAGTAGCTATACCAAGCTAACGATGCTCGAAAAAACCTTCCGTTAATCACTTGAGTGCTCGAGTGGATGTTTCGAGATCCTAGTAAGCTCACTTGAAAAATTAACTTTTCTAATGGTGCTTCGAATGTAGAAACGGATGTCACCACTAAACTCAGAATACCTAAAAATGCTAAGTTAGACATATACTTTACCAAAAGTAGGTCACAAGGTGTGACCCGCCTTGTGATACGGAAAATGACATTATTCATAAGCCTCAGAATTTATGCCATTTCAAAACAAAGTGATACTATATATCAAAACTCATTTCTCGGACTCAATAAATCCAAATTTGAAATTAGAATTCAGTTTCGAAACCTGAGCCTTAAACGGGCTTTAAAATCCAAGAATTATAAAAATATCTCTTTTTGGAATTAATTTGAAAAATGTCCGCTTTTCCAATGTATTTAAAAAAATATCATCTTTGCTGATTGTTTACAAAAATATCACTTTCCTAAAATATTTCATAAATTATCATTATCACAAAATTATTTAGAAAAATATCACTTTCAAAAATATTTGAAAAAGTATCAACTTCACTGAATATTTGTTAAAAGTGTCATTTTTACAATACTATTTTGAAAAATAATAGTTTTCTAATCTCAGCTGAGGGCCCAAACTGAATATTGATAGACTCTAGTCCAATACTATTTAGTTTTGTGAAAATATCACTTCTCATTCTAAATTAAACAAATGTCATATTTTTCAATTCGAAAATTAATATATTTCCAGATATCATTATAATTTCTACCAACATAATTATTCATGGTTTTTAACCCTATTTCACCTCATATATTTACCTCGGGTAAAATAATTACTTAACCAAAATAATTATGGAAATATCACATTCACAAATTTTGGTACAATGATAAAAGTGGTGAAAATCGTATCGATGGTGAGTTAACGGCTGAGACTAGTTGGAAAATGATGGCAACGATGAGACGAATCTAATCGTACCATCGGTGTCACGAAAGGAGGTCTGGTGAAGCTCTAGTGGCCGAAAAACCTCGCGGTGGCCAGAAATTTCAAAGTGGTCGATCTCTATTTTTCGGAGACGAAATCCGGTGGGACTTGGCAGCGTAGCTTCATCGAAGGGAGGCAATCATGGCGGGTTGGCACGTTGGCTGGTTGGAGGCAATGTACGGCAACGACTGGACTGAACAATTCTGGCGTTTTCTCCCTCTCTCTTTCAAGGACTTATACAAAGAAGATGTAGAAATGGGGGGTTTTAAGTAATTTTGAGGTACTATTACACCCAATAAATGTTTCCAGATATTTTTAATATTATATTTTGAAAATTCATAATTACAGGATTATTATTACATGCTTAAAATATCTCTTTTACCCCTCACCTTAACCAGATTTTACAAAAATCATTCAAATTTCTTGCTAATAACATTAAGAAATTAATTATCAATCTTAACCTCAATAATGTCGTCACAAATAGATTATTCCATAAATTTTTGATGATCCTTCAAGAGTTTTGCTCTAAATTTCATTATATTTTAATTTATGGTATAATATTTAGCCCAAAAAAGCTCAAAATTTTTGAGTTTTAATGAACCCATTTTTTACAATTTTTTAGAGTCTTGAAAAAAGGGGAAAAGGACATGGAAATGGCCAAATAATTCTATAAAACTCAAACCAATCATCACCCATAACTCATATTCAATATTACCAAGCTCAATATCTCATTTATTTCAGTTCAAATTGGATTTTAATAATAGGTACAAAAACCCACAAAAATTAGCTTAAAAATTCAATAAAATTTCAAAGCCTCAAATCAAATGGAAATGGCTCTTGATACCAATTGTTAATTTTAATAAACATAATGAGCACAATTTGTTAACATAAATTAATCAATAAACATGTTATATAGCTCATCCAACATAATAAGATACACAATCAATAGCCATTGGATTTGAGATCTATCAAAATATAAGAGTTTAAGAATTACCTCATGAGCTTTTCCCTTGAACTTGTTGTTGTTATCTTCTTTCCATTAAGCCAACAAGATTAACAAAGACCAAAGCTTACAAGAGGGTCAATGGGCTCTTCTCACATCTATCTCTTTCTCTCATTCTCATCACACACCACATTAGGCACCAATTATATAAACAAAATGTAGTTGGAAAATGAGTCATGGCCCAATAGGCTGACCAATAAACTATGAGTGAGGAAGATGGACTTCTTGCTAGTTAGTAAGCAAGTGTCTTTTATTATAGTCCAATAAGTAATACTACGCATAGTTAATAAATAATCATATAGTTATCTATAACATACTTTTATTGTGACATTATAATGAGTTTATAATGAGTCGTAAATGATTACACTATGATACAAAATATTCCAACATTTAGTACTGTGACACAAGTCTGAGATGTTAAATTTCTACTTTTTGGATTACCCACGTGACAACAGGATTTCGGGAACACATTTGATAGTTTTGCGAGAAACTTTGAAAAATCATTCAGCAGCACATTTAGGACTCTTAAGGAGATGAAGGAATCATCTGTAAATAAGGGAAATAATCACTTAAGTCACCTAACTGTGGAAGGCTCTACTCCAGATATGCCTCGTGATATAGGAGATTGCGTACGAGGAGGAGGTACTACTAGCAGTTTTGGCATCGAAGATTTTCATACAGAAGAGCTCTTTCGTGCTAATGAAACTGAGTATCAGTTTAATCATAGCGCAGCAATGGAACAGAATGAGGTTATAGATACCGTGAATCTGGAGCTTGCATTGCACGGGCAAAGAAACCAACTGAGTCGTGTGTCTCCTAGCCCATTTGGATCTATGACCAACCAGCCCATGCTTAGCACCATTGAGAAGTCTGTGATGGAGCAAACCCGTTCCAATGATCTTAAAACATTGGAGCTCAGTCTTTCAATGAAAAAACTGAAGTTGAAAGAGGATGAGCTGGCTCTCAATCACGATTCAAATAATTTGGAAAGATCCAAATTAGCTATGGGCATATCAAAGGCATCCTTCAAAGTTGAAAAGTTCAAGACACAATTAGAAGATGTGAGACATGCCGAACTCCACAGAAAATGCATTGACTGTCTTGTTGCTGGTTTACTCATCATGGTGGGATCCCTCTTTTATGCTACTTATGTTCATTCATACCAAAAAATTACTGATGCCACTGCTTCCTGCACGCCTTCATCAAAGGTAAGTACACTGTCCTGTTGACTTCTCATTTGATGTCTACTTGTTTTTTCGTAGTAGTAGTACTGTGGCTATTATCCTGCAGTATCTAAATTGAGAGAACCCCGTTGCGTTATTATTTCCTATGCTACTATTTCAAAATTATTACCAACTTTCTGATAAAGGTTCATTTAAGTGAGCACCTAGCAAGAAGAGAAGCTATGATATATTATGCTTCATGGGAATATTCCTTAAAATGATTACTAACCATGTCAAAATGCAACTTCATCTGTGTCTCAGGAGTCAAATTCCTGGTGGATTCCGAATCCAGTGTCTTCGATCAATTCAGCGTTTCAGATCTTCAGTTGTCATTTTCAAGCCGTGTTCAGAATGTTGCTTGGTGTCTTGATGATTATCAGCGTTGCATATTTACTCCTCCAGCGGTCATCATCTTCGAAACAGACAATGCCTGTCACTTTTCTAATCTTGCTTTTAGCATTTGCATGTGGTTTTGCAGGCAAGGTTTGCGTAGATACTTTGGGAGGGAGCGGGTACCACTGGCTTCTATATTGGGAGACCATCTGCCTGGTGCATTTCTTCTGCAATGTCTATACATCGACTCTCTTCTTCTTACTACACGGACCTCTCAATGTCGCCCCTGGAATGAAATGCGATACAAGGCTTCCATATTGGACCCGCAGGGTTTTGTTTTACGGGATGCTTGTGGTTCTACCATTGCTTTGTGGTCTTATCCCTTTTGCGGGCCTCCGTGAGTGGACAGATCATTTTCTTTTGCGAATAGCTGATTATATGTCTGCGTACTGAGGATTGAAGCTAGATATGTTTCAGAGTGCTGAGAAGTGATCAAACGTATTTATCTTTTTGCTATTTGCTGAGGTTCAGTTTGTATTATACATGTCAAGTTATGTCACTGTTGAACTTAGAGAAAATAACTCTGCCAGCATGGTTGGGAATATTATTCTTATGTATATGACGTAAATTAGGAGTGAAGTTATGAGATTCACTGAAAGGGGAGCATACTTTTTTTTTTCTTTTTTTATATTGTTGTATAATTGGTTTGGATAATTAAAGTAAGCTTACAAGTGACCACCATTCTGTTTCATATTAATTGCTTATCGCTATATTTCTGGGGTGTCGAGATCTAATTTTTATGAAATATTGATCAGGAATTTATCTTAAAACTTTATTTGTGTTGAAATCAGAGTACATAGGACAAACTATTCAACTTTTTTTGGGTGGTGCTTGTCCTACTCCTCGTACCCTTGGGCTTTAGAGACAATCCTGGGCTTCACTGAGGATCTATAAAGGCTCGACCTAAGCTTCGACCCACTAAGTGAAAGAAATTGAGAAACCAAGGGAAGATATCCCTACCGTTATACCACAGCCTTAGTATTACTTCCATTTTGCTTTGTACGTAATAGCTTTGGAGCAATTATTGCTTTCACAAGATGCATTTTCAAACGATATGGGTTTCAATTTATAACGATTTAAAAAATTATCATGGCAAAAACACATTTCGATATTTCTGTCTACGTTACCAGCAGTGTTATATTAAGACATCTGCCACATTAATGACGTCTTATTATTCTTCTTTTTTTCTAATGAAAAAAAAAAAAAATGAGAATCGGTGGTGTTCTCATATGCCTACCCAGTCTACCCCTGGGGGCCTAATTAGGATTACAAGTGAAATAGATGGACGTCATAGTCCTTGTAGCCTTATCAGCTATTAAGAACATAAGTGTCCCACTCGATATGGACCCACACGTCGACAGATCAAGCATCGGATGGATGAAATGTAAAGGCCACCAATACCGAGTTCAACCTGCAATTGCAAGGACTCGAACCCCTAATCCGATAAATGCGAAGTATGCACTTCTGTCATTATGTCACCACCACCGGTAATGATATCTTATCAACGTTCTATGGATACAAAAAAAAAAAATTATCTTCCTCTTCACATTTGTGTCGACATTCCAAAAAAAAAAAACGTTGATTTCAACTTTTTACATTAATTGTGTTAAGTGATCTATCACTCAACTAAAAAGTAGTTTTTTAATAACAAAACTAAAATGTGTGAAAGTGTATCTATTTATGTAGTCTACATCAACATCCACACTTTACTAATGCAATGTTATTTTGAAGAGAAACATGAATTTATTCCAAATCAACCAAAAAAAAAAAAAAGAAAAAAACTTTGACGTTACGCAATAATGAATACAATCTGTTACATGTTCAACGAATGAGATTTTAGTAGATAACCAAAAATCTCGAACCATTCCACTATAAAAGCCTCATATCTTACTTTCGTTGACTTTTTTTTTCATTTTTCTCTTTTTAATTTGTTAAAGTGAGTAATAATTCTTTTTGTTTTTTATCGAAAGTAAAGGAATGATGCTAACAAATTTTTAAAGTGATATAATTTTGAAGGTTTAATCGGAAGTCTTGTTAAAAATTATTGTTGGGTAAACTACGTTCAATTCATTTTATAGGTTATATGTGGTATACAAAAAGTATTTATGTTTTCTTAGGTTCCTTAATGTGGGACTCGTTTTCTCCGTTTACACCACATAGATTAAAAGACAGCTAAATAAATGGCAACATATGGCAAGCTCAGTGCAGAGCTCGAGAACTCTATTGCAACCATCATTTTTTGTTCTGGTTTAGAAATAGAGTTAGTTGAGAAAGTAAAAATATGTAGACAATCGGTGAAAATAGTCTCAATATTCAATTATGAAAAAAAAAATAATTATTATTTATGAATGTGAGGATATTTATGTTTAATACTGTCTAGTAAGTATTTTATGACAAATTACCGAAAATCAAAAATAATTGTTATTAATTATATAATTTTTAGAATTTCATATTTATTAAACATTTTTTATTTTTCTATAAATACATAGTTTTCTTCTTCATTTTATACATGGTCTTTTATTATATTCTCGCCACATATTAGAGAATCTCTACTAATTTAGGGAAAAAATTTTGTGAGTCCCACTTTATTTTTTTTCTTTCCACATTTCTTTTTCTCTCCCTTTTCTTACCTACTAAATAACTTACTTTTTATAAGAATTCATAATTACATCAGAGTATAAAAGTACATAGATTGTTCTCATGAGCACAACTCCGAACGTAAAATTGCTAGTGGTCATGGACTCTATACAAATTTAATTATAAATCTTAGCATTTACAATTATTAGATGCATGGAATAGTGAATTTAATTTGATGCTGCTGCTAAGTTCATATCACCTTAGTATCATCGCATAAGGTTATTACAATCTCGATATTATGCAACCTTGGTACCAGGTTGATACGAAGCACACAGACTTGGTTAAGCAATAGTGACATAAATAAGAACCCTGCAAATGCCTTCTATAAAAGTGCTCACTTAGCATAAACGACAATCATTACACTAAGATTATGTTTAGTAGGAGAGAAAAGAGAAAGGCAAAAAAAAAAAAGAAAATGTAGGAAAAAATAGAAAAATAAGGTATTTAGTAGGTAAGAAAAGGGAGAGAAAAAAAAATGTGGAAAGGAAAAAAAATAAAAGGGGACTCACAAAATTTTTTGAGAGAAAAAATGTTGGCTAATGAAAAAAGTAAGCTTATCAAATTACCTTTATGTGCTAATTTTTAAAATTATTACATTAATGGTAAAATAGTTATTTTAAAATAATTTTTTTTCTTTCTTTCGTATGTACCAAACATTTCATTCTACATATTTTCTTTCCTTGCTAATTTTTCCTTCCTTTCTATTTTATTTACTCTCAGCCTAAAGTCTAAAAGATATCCAATCATCATCACTCATCAAAAGCCATTTACATGCTTACACAAGGGGATTGGGTTTTCCGTTCAATCCATACCCAATATTTTCTCACCTTAATATTTTATTAGAAATATTAGGAATATTTTAGCCTAATACTCCAAATATTTTACCCATCGTAAGTAAAATGTTTCCTACGGACCAGAACATTGTCTTATGGATATAAGAACAGTTCACAATGTCTTGCTACGAAAGAGTAGTATCACTCACATTGTTTGACTAGAATGCAGAAATAGTCATTATTCCCTGATTCCACACATTTATTCTCAATCTTGAGGAATATTTCTTAGATATTCTTGATCAGTTGATTGGATTTCCCTAATTCGCATGATCAAATCCATGTGGATTTAATGGACTTCAGTCGTATATTTGTACAGCTTTATGTTTTGATTTCTTTCCTTACTTAGGTGACAATTTTTTGTTACCCTATCTTGAATTTATTTTCCTATCTATTTATTGCAGAGTTCTATCACAAAGGAATGCAATTCAATTTCTCCCAATTTGGTATCACAGCTGAATTTGCTTCAACTCTTAAGCCCTCCAAAAAATGTCCGCTACCTCTAAGACAGACAGCCAACCATATTGAGCCTGTATCCGGAAAACCATCATGATCAAACAACTAGCAAAATTACCACTGAGAAATTAAATGCTCACAATTTTTCTTGGAGTGTTCTTAGTGTGTAATCATGTTCAAGAAAGAAAAAGGGGAAATGGTGCACTTGGATGGATCAGTGATGGTGTCAAGACCTTCAAATCCGCAATTCAGCAAGTGGGAGGAGGAGAATTCTGTGATGGTATTCTGGTTAGTAAACTCGGTGCAACCAGACATTAAAAGGACTTATCTATTCCTAGAGACTGCAAAATGCAGGTGGGAAATTTCCCAATAGACCTATTATTAGGTTGGAAATACACTAGTATCTTTGAACTCAAAGGGAGAATACAAAATACAAAATACAAAACAGAGAAATCTCACAGTTGCTGCCTACAACAACAAACTCTATATCTTGTTCCAAGAACTGGACCACGATGGAACGTGCTTGCGCTTAGGACATGTGAGAATCACCGAAATGATGGAACAAGACCAAATCTTCTAATTCCTTAAGATTCAGTCCCACATTCTCATTTTGATAATTTTCACGGTGTCCTCAATTCAAGAAAGTTCAATATGTTGATCATGGTCTAGTTCTAGCCACAAGGTTTGGAGTTTGTTGTAGCAGGCAGCCGGCAGCCGTGAGACTAGTCTGTTTTCCTTTTTATATTCTATTTTTGAGTTCAGAGATTCGAGCAGTGTTTCCAACCTTAGAATAAATCTCTTGAGCTGTTTCTAATATGGGTTTTTCTTTTTTTCTTTTTTTTCAGTCTTTAGAAATAAATAGATCCTTCCAAAGCCTAGTTGCATGGAGATTACTAACCAGGATATCATCAAATTTTCCTCCTCCAACTTGCCAAACTGTAGGTTTGAAGGTCCTGACTGAAAAAGCAGTTGAAGTTGAGCATAATGTTGAGAAGGCAATAGAGCAATCTGGCCTTCAAGTGCATTCCATAAACACACAATATCTGAAATCAAGACCACTAGGAAGCCATAGAGCCTAATTCTCTAGCCATTCCAACGAACATGAAACTGAAAGTGAAAGTACCGCAACACAAACTCCATCATCTCCTGAATTGCAACCCATCTATACCTACCGATTTGTCACATCTTTAGACATTCCTTCCAATATGCTGGAAGCAAAAGAAAGACAGGACGTGGGTGGAGGTTATAGAAAAAAGGAACTGAGGGCATAACACGAGAACTATACATGGGAAGTGGTGGAAATCACAAAAAAGGAAAGAAAAGATTTGGTTGTAAGTGGCTGTTTAGTGTTTACAATCAAATTTAAGGCAAATGGAACTGTCGAGTGGTATTAAAAAAAGACTGGTTACGAAACGAAAGTTTTTACTCAGACCTAAGAATCAACTAAACTGACAGTTTCTGTCCATAAAAATGAAGTTGAAAGGCATTTTTAAAACAATTTGTAAGTTCAGGAAAGTTATTATAGAGGGTACAGTGAGACAATCTATTATATCCATACCTATATGGAGCAAAAATAAATAAAAAGTACAAATAAACATTTGAGAAACAATTCTCTTTTATTCCCTTGATTGACATCTATTAATAGAAAAACGTGTGGATTTCGCCGATTCACAAGCATCAAAATCTATCTGGAATTCATGGCCGTTTAAGATATAAAATCACTAAGTTGAACTTGATTTTATTTACTACTACATTTGTACAACTTAATGTATTGATTCCTTTCCTTATTTAGGGGACAGTTTTTAAGTTAAAGTAATTCTGGGAATCCTTGTGTTTGTTTCCCTGTAACTTTCCTAGCTGTCGCAGCACTATATATTGTAAACTTTAGTCACAAAAGGAATGCAAATCAGTTTACCCACTTACCGAGTCAAACCAATTTATACTGCTTCAAGAATCCAACTTTGGTTTATACAAAATGAATGTCCTAGAATTCAGAAAAAACTGGACTGAGAAAAAACCTGAGCCACGAAAACTGCTAGCCGTAGCTCATTTAAGTTAGTCAAAAAGTAAAAAGCCTCGGCAACATATCTTACAATTTCTCTAGATAGTAGTATGAAGAGCTCTTGTTTTCTTTCATCTAAAAATTCTGAGCTATAAGTTTACATCTCCTTGGAGACACATCAAAATCACCGATCAATGAGATCCGACTGAGCTGAGGCACCAGGGGCTGCCTTCCAAGCTTCTTCATCTACCAAGAAACAAATTCTTGAAGAACTGGCAGCCAGAGCAGGCTTAGATTGCATACCATATTCCTGAACATTGATGAAACCAATCACAGAATCTCGTGAGCCTTCCCGTAGTATCTGTTGATGAATGGGGCCTGAGACACAAAACACACCAAACCATCAAATATATTTAAACTTGATATGGTCCACTTCACAATAAGCTGCAATCGCAATCAGTTTCAGCGCCATAAGAATTCATATGTCAAGTTGTATATATGTGCTTGAAGCACAAGACCATATGAGCTCTTCCACTTGATTATGCAATAATTACCAAATAGATTATTAACCACTAGCCTCACATTATCATGTATAAAAATGTAACAGAATAGTAAAATTGCTTGACAGTCTTTCGAGTGAAAAAGTGAGTTCAACCACAGTGGGAGAGGCACCTTCAAGACTTTTAGCCTCAAACTCACCTACCCATTCATATTCATATCCAGAGGAACAAATACTCATGCTATTGGAGAAAAGCGGATCAATGTTACTTTCACAGTGAAAAGTACCAACTATTCAAAATAGCAGTATTCAAAGTTCTACCTTAACATTTGATATGTCAGGAGTATCAGATGTTGGCACAGGGTAGAACTTATAGAACCTCATACTCTCAAATGCTGCTTTAGTTTCTTCACTCATTTCTTCAAGTGCCTTTTTCCGGGCTTCCCTCGCCTACAAGAAAAGAAAATACCTATACTCAATAAATTTCTGTTTGAAGCAGATAATAGCCACAACAGTCAACAGCCAGTTCGAATGGTTGTGAAAAATATATGAGAATAAAAGTAAAAATATCTCTAGCAAGTACCTGACGATTGGCTTTCTTTGCTTCTCGAACTCTCTCCTTGACAAACTCCTGAGAAGAAAAGAAAGTTACAAAGAAAGTAGTGAAGAGAAAGGCAGACGTGAATCAAATACACCTTCTATTAAATCTCACCTTGAAGGCATCCTTCTGGTCTTCAGATAATTCCTCCTCTTGGATCAACTTATCTGTAAACTCCTGCAGATTAACAAACACAATTTTTTAATTGAGGAAAGCATTTTTTCCTGTGTTCTTAGAGCTTTATTCTTTTGGAAGGGAATACTAAGCCCAACAGATTCGAGAACTGAGTATGACAAGGAAACCTTATTTGTGCATTGTTCTTAAAATGCGCACGCCTTGCAAGAGGGGCAATACAAGTTTATAACTTAGTAGCATAAAAACAAGTCACTTGTATATGTAAGACAGACTTGACAATCCCTTATAATGCATAACATCAAATAGTCAAAATCTAAAACGCACTAACTCAGATTTGAGAATCACAACTAACCTATTTAATAATCACAACATGCCTACAATAAAAACTAACATGAATATCTAAATGGGTGAATGAAAAAACTGTTCTAACACTTCATTGTCAAACATACATTCAAACTAGACTAATAATCTAGTTATACATAGTAAAAACACTGGACAAGTTGCAATAACCAGATTGTGTGTCATTATGATATCACGACTTGAAACATTAAAGGAAATACAATAAACTGAGAAGACGAGATCTGATTTTTTTTTTACCTCAAGTTCATCCAACTCCCAATCAAATTCACAAAAAACCTACAGTCACCACAAAAAGACAGTCAATTTAGCAAAAATTAGCAGTAAACATGAACACAATCATTCAAATTAAAATGAGCACTTGAAAGCAAGGTCAAAAGCATATGCGTATATCTTTGTGAAAATGCACAATTACTCTGCTATTCCAAGACCTGTATTATTTATTAGAATATTACGCAAAAAACCTGTGATCGAGAATGGTGATTTGCTGGACCTAGAGGTCACAGAAAGCTAATCCCTGGGTGTCAGTGAAGCTTCGGTTGTAGACAAAACGACAGTACTATGGGTGCCAGTAAAGACTCAGTTGTAGACAAAAAGACAGTACTATGCTACCATTAAAAGGAAAAATATCAGTCTGTAGTTTTTCTTATCTACAATTTTTTTTCTGCTTATAAAGAGTCTTGCTTTGACCTATATTTTGAATCTCTGGATGGTGTCAACTTCAAAAGCTAAATTTGTTACGTATCTCCTTTTTTGCCCCCTTCGGGAGGGATTACTTACTTATGCTTATCCTACACTTAATGTCAATACCCAAACACTAATGTAACATACCGGCTTTGGTTCTCCTGGAAAAATTATTTGAACCTCCGTGCTCTGCTCAATCTCATCTTCCTTGAAAGGCTGGTAGAAATCTGTCAGTTAAATAAGACATGTTAAAACCAACGTACGTTTAAGTTCCTTCAATCATTTGTAAGCTGCTTTATGAATTTATGTGAACATCCCAAGAATGTTTGAGAACATACAAGGCAAGCAGTACTCGAATTTCTTCAGACGGTCTATCTTCAAGTGTTTCAAAGCAGCCCTGCATTAACATTTTGTGCACATTTACATGAATAAGCAATCATACAAAGAAATTCAGTATAACAAGTCAGTAAAAAGTGTAAGCTGACAGTGCATACAAGTGTTAATCATGTCAAACAAGAGTAACATTACACATTTATAGCATGTAGACATGACACAATAAGTGGTAAACACGACTGAACTGAACATTTCAACAAGTAAGACTTAATGCACAATAAACTTTAATACATACTATCTCAATATAAACTTGAGGCAATATGCAGTCAAGATAATGATGTTTTCAATAAACAAGACACTACATGAATTAAGGTATCCATGCATAAGCATTAAGCTTCCATGAGAAGCCACTTGTGAGACTGTATCACTGTGTTAAGGGTTCAAAGCAAAGCTACTACATAACGCATAGTGACATGGGGGAAAAAAAAATGATCTGAGCTATCTTAAGCATAAATTTACTGCAAGGCACAGTCCTAAATAACCTATCACAAATGCTGGACAATTAACAAATCAAAGGTTATTTATTTTTTGGGCGGTGGAAGTAAGAGTGGTATTTTGATATGCTTGAACTAAGCTGAACAACTGGAAATATAAAACAGATACACAGGCGCCTGAACAACCTCGCTTCTCACATCAACTGAAATATAACGATACTAAACCAACAAAGGGAGACTAAAGAGACAATTACTATATAACGTAGTATATAAAATCAAACCCTAGATGGTAGACCTAATGGCACAATGCTTCAGAAGTCAAAATATGAAGATAACCTAAAAAATCATCCTAGTTTACTACACTAGTAATTTAACAATGATAACAAATTTATTTAACACATCAAAGCAAAAGCAACAGCGACAAAAATGGGGGTGAGGAAGAAAGAGAGTAACAGCACCTTCTCTGAGTGCAGCTCAAGATAAAAATTTGGGATTTTAGTCTATCAACTTGACTGTCTCTGTCGCAATTAAAGAAAACAATGTCAGGCAATAAGAAATATCTAGATAATTAAAAGGAGAAAAAGTTCCACTAAATCAGTTATAAAGCACCAACATAAAAATGTACCTATTTTCAAGAGGAATATATGGGACCCAGTCCATCTTCATTTGTTTCATGGGAATGATTTCTTCAGACTCTCTCTGAACTGAGTTAATCCCAATTTTATCGGAAGGTGGGAAAGGTGATACAACCTATAAAGAACCACAAAAAAAAAAAAAGAAATTTAAAAACTTTGAGACATAACGAAGACAAATCATTTTTTTTTAACTATGAAGATAATATCATTTGCTCGGAATACAAGGAAAATCAGACGAGCAAGAAGATAATTACAAATGCAAAAAAGAAAAAAAAATGCTTAAGCAAGATTTTAAATCAAACTTAATCGCACAATTTGAAGGATACTTACGCATTTAAATTCCTAGAAATTTTGATGCCAAAATAAAACAATTTGGAAGATGAAACTAGGATTTCAGGCTTATACATCTTTCTAAAAGAACAAAGAAATCAGAAGACTACAGAAGTTTATGATCATCTGTAGAGACAAGAATAAGAGGGGGGAATTCGCACAAGCACAACAATGTAATTGCATCCAAGGGCGCATAGATCACCAGGAGCGAAACTCTTAAAGCTTTAGCAGTCATAGTTGCATTATTTTTATTTAAGCAAGAATTCAAACAAAGAACTTTGCTATTGTAGATGCAAAAGAAATAAATTCCATGCACAGCGACTAAACCAGTCAAAATAAAATGTCTTGAAATTCCGAGTTAACATGCAAAAGGGAAACATCTTGAGTTACTTACAGCCACCACAACAGGTATGCACACAACTTTATTCTCTCCCTTAACAGAGACCAATTGAGCTGCATGCAACAAAAACTAATATAAAGAACAACACCAACGAAGTCTAAACAAAAGATTTCAAAGGGAAGAAAAATAATATTGTATTCCCTGTAACATGGTTAAATTTTAAAACCTAATGGCATGAAAGGAAAATGCAAATACAGATGCTTCCTTCCTACTCACTTAGCAATTCAAGGCAAGTGTCTATTGAGGGGGATAATAATTACAAATAAAAAAATAAAAATAAAAAAGAACTAATGAGAAAATCAGGTCTAAGAGCTGCTTACGCTCAGTGCAACCAAAGAGATAAACTTTCTTCCCATATAGCTTCCCACCCTCTTCAAACGCTTTCTGCCCACAATAAAACATATACCATTTATGATATACCGATAAACATTCTAGGAGGAGAAGAGAAGTTAACCACCAAATTCATCAAAATAATGTAACTGATTGAAAAAATAAATTTTTTTAAAAAAAAAAAAAAAAAGAGCGAAGATGTAATTCTGCTCACCTCGAGGTTTGAAAAATCCCACTTGAACTGGTAAAGGACGTCCAATTGGTCCCACTGGCATCCAATGCAATGCCACATATGAGCCCAAAAAAAAAAAAAAAAAAGGCAATGTCGTAAGCGAAAACGGTACAAAAATCAAAAGTTTAACGAACCTCTGTCCCGACAGGGAATGCAGCCTTCCATAGGTCCTCCTGCACCATCATACATTGTGCTTTCGATTAGTAAAACCCACAGAACATACTCATAAATTCCTAATCACACAATGCAACAGCCTTGCAATTTCACGGATAACCTAATACAACATTGCCACACACAAAAAAAAAAAAAAAAAGAATATCCAAATTCAATTAAGACCAGTTTATCTCTTTCTCGATTCATAAATATTTCAATATTTCTCCATAACCCAGACTGAGGCAATACAAGATTTCCCATCTCAGCAGCCGAAATTCAAATTAACCAAATTCAAATACGGACATCCAGATTATTCCAAGTGAATCATAAAAACGCATAGATAGGAACCAAAGAAATTACAGTACCCCCACAACCCAAAAGAAAAAACCCCAAAAATCATAAAAACAATAAACTAAAAATCTATTAAAGAAAGCAAATCGTTGTTACATAGATATGCATATACATACCAAGTTGCGCTTATCCTCGAAGTACTCGGGGTCGGATTCAGGCTTAGAGGCCTTGACTCGCTTAGCACGAGTTGTTGTCGTCTTCTTCGACTCTTTGAGATTCACCTTAGCTTCATCCTTCTGAGTCGCCTTCCTCTTCCGACCTGTCCTCATTGTCTATCAATCTACCTCCGACGATTAGAGAGAGAAAGAGAAAGAGAGATATAATAGAGCGAGAAAAGTAGGGTTTGGAGCGCAAAGCGGTGGATCCGAATTCGAATTTAGAGAGAGAGAGAGAAAGAGAGAGAGAGAGAAATATATATATATATATATATATATTGTTAGGCACAGTGAGCGGGCGTTCAATCAACGCGAGCGGTCCAAAATTGGGGTTCTAGAGAGAGTAGGGAGAGGCGCGGAGGTGTATAGGGTTAGAGATGGGATCCAAATAAATTCAAATTTTCTCTCTCACACACAGAAATCACCCGAATATTTTTATTATTATTATTTTGTTTTATAAAAAAAAAAAACACACAGATAAATAAAATTAGAGTGGCGTACGGACAATGGCGGCCAAAGTGGAAAAGAAAATGGGGGGGGGAAGGGTTTTGGTGCGGTCAGTCCTTTGGATGGGTATTTACAGGTGTAGCTGTGGACCAATTATCTCACGCCGCGTTATCTTTTGTCATTAGATCACGAAGACAGCAGCCGTGCATTTATGTAAGAGACAGATTTGTGAAACTCTATCAATCTTCATCAGCTTTGTCATTGTTTTAAGTTGATTGTTTCTCTCAAAAAAAAAAAATAGAGTTATCCTGAAATGGCGGGGAGTAAGACTAAGGAAACATAATCCAAATTTTGAGTGGAAAAAAAAAAAATTGAAGGAAAAAGGAAAGAAAAAATGATTAAGGCGGAAAAAGTTGAAATTTTTCTCGAAGTTAAGGAATATTTTGTAGGAAAAAAATGACTTTCTCGATAAATTCTTTTTTCTCTTATTTGACAATTGAAGAAAAACTGAAAAATTAGAAAATTACAGATATTGACCTTTTTCCCCCTATAAAGTGTACCAATGTAGCATATTATGATCTAACTAAATAATGGCAGTGAATTATATACATAAATTAAGAAACAAACATTACATTTTTTTGTTGCTAAAAACAACTTCAAAAAAAGTAACATATTCGTTACAAAATATGTATATCCTCGTAGAAAATCAATGCAATTTGTTACATTCTTCTTAATTACAAAATCATTCATTATATAAATCATATCTATTACACATGATAGCAACTATCCATTCCTTCAAAATTTCTCCTTCTCTGCATTTTAGAGTAAGACATGATGCATTGGATTCTTGGGTTTGACTTAATAATTCTACGTCATCTTGAGACATGTTATTGAGCTCATCATCAACCTCTGGAATGAATCTTTTATTATAATCAACACTCGCGAGTCTTTCTCCAACCTCTGTAATGAGTTTTTTTTCATTATAATTAAATTATGTGCCATAGTGCATTTTATAAAACATAAAGTTTACCACACAAATTGCAAACAATTCCGAAGTCATTTGGTAAAGCAGCATATCATGCTAAGTTTACTTGAAATTGAATGCATACTCCTAAAATGATACTACAAGATACGGTTACCTATATTACTACAGAATCTATATTGATATGCATACATCTATTTAAAAAGTTGGATTTTTGGCTTGCAATTTTACGCAGCAACAAAATAGGACAGAATTAACTATGCAAAATAATGTTTCACAATATATAGAAAGTTAAGTAACAGAGCAAGCATAAGGCAGACCAAGAGAGCTGGCAACTTGACCTGGACACTTTTGCCTATCTGAATTAAATTTCCTTGGTAGTAAATGGCTTTTCAAACCAAGCTACTTGAAAGAGTATCACGCTCCACAAGGCCAGATTAGTGGAAAAATAACCTAACTTCATGGTATTAGCTACAATAAAACATTTAGTCCAGTAGAGAAACCTGTGACAATTTTAATCATTCTCTTTGACCTCTCGTTTCTCAATAAGCTACCCTTCGAAAAAATAAAAAGCATTAAAAGAGAAACAGTAAGACATAAATCAAATATGAGAAAGATGGTAATGTTGAGAATATGCCTTAGAAAACAGTTTTTTTGTTTGACATTTTAAACAATGTTTATTAGATTTAAGTGTTATCTATTTGTTATTAATAAATTTCATATTATATTCCAATAATATACATGTAATGTTTATGTTTTATATTAGAGGAAATTTGATTTTTTACGATATTTTTTCAGAAAAATTGAAAAATTCCAGAATTTGAAATTGTTCTGAAAAATCTTGGATTTAATTATAAAATACTACTTTTAAAAGTATTTAGAAAAATACTACTTTTATTGATTTATGAGATACTTAAGGTAACTAGTCGAGTTACCTGAGGTAACTTGAATAGTTACTTCAAGTAACTGGATTAGTTACTCTAAGTAACCTAACTAGCTACCTCGAGTACCATTGAAAAATGCCAAATTTAAAGAAAAATTGTATTTTTCTAAATATTTTTTAAAAGTGTTATGTTTCTAATAATACTTTTAAAAAGTGATATTTTTCTAAATCAATCCGAGATTTTTCAAAAAAATGAGTCCATCCGGGATTTTTCAATTTTTGGTATCTTGGGCCTAGAATTTTGTAAATAGCTCTTTCTATTATGCAAATGTCTAAAAGTTTCCATGACTAATAATGAGTAATAAATAATTGATCGTGTGAAGTGTTCACATGTAAGAGACTAAATTATTTATTTCATTATGTCTAAATTAAAAGTTCACATTCTACAAATAAAGATGGAATACTTTATTTTACTATAGAATGTAGTGTTGTCTATTTCAACGGGATTGATGAAGTCTCCAATCATCGAAGTGTCTGACTTCGGATAGAAACACTAGTACGTTATAAGAAAGTTATAAGTGCATTAAACTGGACCAAGTGAAAATAGAATTTTAGGTTAAGTGTCGTAACTCAATATTCTATCTTTCACTAATCTAGCACTATTGCAAGATTATCTTAATCCTAATGATTGTCGGACTTACTTTCATGAGTTTTATCTTTTTGACTTACTAAAGGACTAGTTCCGATAATATGGTTCGAACTCCGGTATCTTGGAAGATAAGATTAGTGAATTGACGAGAACGTCTTTCATAATTTGGACAACATGCATATAATGTGACTTTGAGTTTTTTCAAGGACTTGGATAATAAAAACCCAGGTGCTAGGTATTCACTTTATGAATTTGACTGTGTTTATATGGGCAGTTACAAACACCGTAGTCAATTATTATCCATTAGATGAAAAATGACAACTCAAATGTAAATATGTACTAGAGGGGTAATACGGTAATTTCACCCTACTAGTACGGCATTGCATCGGGGGTATATCTGCAGGTATAGTATATACTAAATGGATCAAGTTAATTAAAGTGTTAATTAGCTTCACATAAAATATATGACATTTAGTCTAAGAGTGCAATATTGGGCCTATAGTGGAGTGTCCCAATATTAATGGATATGGCTCAGTCATAATTAAGAGTTAATTACGATTATGGGTAGTTGGCCCATTGAAACTTAGACTATCCGGATCCATAAACTCCTGTCTAGCTCACACATAGCCCAATAACTAATTAAATGGTCAGTTGAGCTCAATAAGCCCATTGGGGTTTACATCTCTTTAAATACTTAAGAGAAAAATTCTCCTAGGTAACTTTAAGGGTGGTACACATCACTCATGCACAATAACTGTGCATTTTCGTGTGACAGAGAGAAAAAGAGAGAGTGGGAGAGACGAGCCGCCGGGGGAGAAGTCCTGTGTTCGTTTATTGCCGCTAAGGTAGAGATACTCATGGTCGTAGACGTGCACTCAAGGAGAAGGAAGATCGTCTTCTGGATTGTTCGCTCATCTCTCATTGGGAATCAAGAAGGTGCCCACACACTGGATCATTCAACGGGCTCTAGAGAATAGATGAGAAGGCTCAATGGTTGTGAAGCACTTCGAGGTTTTGACTAAACCAAGATCCATGAATTGATTTATGTTAGATCAACGATCCTACATTTTTGTTTTGTAAAATTTCAAGAAAATTTTTAAAATACCTATTCCGCTGCGTTCTTGATTTGTTTACAAAACTGCAGAAATCATTTTCGGAAAAATTATTTTTCAAAATTTATTGATTCAGAATTTTCAACAGGTAAGAATAGTCAAGTAGTAGTCAATAAAAGGAACCAATACAATAAGTCTTCTTGTGCAACTTATTAAGCTAACAAACAAGACATTTCATGTATACCAAGTGTTAAAGCTATTTTGGTTAATTTTTGAATGATCTACATGGATTTTCTATAGGATAATTCAATGACTAATATGAGACTGTGTACAAATAATATCAATAGAGAACATTAAGACCAAATGGGTTAATCCCACAAGGGACAAAATAAAAACAATAAAAGAAGATTAATGGACTCAATAATGAGTTTTTAGCCCTACAAAAAATGACCTCTCTTGAAGATAGTCTACTTAACTGACTAACAAGTACAAGGAATAGCGAAACCTCTTAGGCATACTACTAAATGTTAATTAATACACCTCACCATATAAATCTCAAATAAGGAATATGTGTGTGTGTGTAGGTATCAAGAAGAAAGAAAGGAACTACATGGACATTATTTGGACTGAAAGTGACTATGCCAATTGATCTGATCCATAGTCTTTATATTGGTTAGTTATGCTCCTCTTAGGCTCTAATTAATAATGTCTTGTATGACCCGACATGACATTAAGTTATTACTAATGATATTGAAAATGGTTTGTTCTGTATTTCCTTGTCAAACAAGAATGTATAAGTAATGGTATTATTTTAATTTGGAAAATCCGGGATAGTAAAAAGATTAGATAATAAATACCCTCTATTAACGATAAATGAAAAGACATATATGAGTGTGCTAAAGTGTTGAATTTCATTGAAGCATTTTCACAAATACATAGATTTCATAGAAGCAAAACTTACAATAAGTGCTTTTCTAAATTATAACTATGAGTTCTTTCAAACATTTACTTCTTATATTGTTAAATCACTACTTGGATTACATATTTATCAAAAATTAAAGCTAGTTTTGATCATGAACAATATACTTGGAGTACTAAAAATCTCTTATATTTCATAGGTGACTAAATCAAAGTTATGCCTAAGATTCTTTGAAACTTAAAAAAATACATTAATAAACGAAAATTCACATGATTTTGTTCATTTGAAGAAGCTCTATTCATCATTAATGGTGGTGCTCATGGCCCTTCATTGAGATTTGGAGACACAAAGCCATATGTACACAAATTTCTTCCTGATAGACGGAATGAGAAGGAAAGAAGAAAAGAATGAGAGAGAGAGAATAAGAAAAGCTTAGCTTTTGGTATTAATGGCTGCTAATAAATGTATTTTACACTTATTTTTCCTATTCTTTCAAGTTTAAGAATTGCTCGTCTTTGAGCTCTTTTTACTAGTTTCGTTGTTTTTTATATACATTTTAGGTGAGAAGTCATTGAGAGGAGAATTCTGACTTTTCAAGAGAAATGACAATAAATAAATGTTTGCGAGCAAAGATAAATGTTTTAGCAATGTGTAGCAGTGCCAAAATGGAAGAAACTCAGCAAAATTGGGCGATGCAACGCCACTCCACAGCGTCGCGGTGCCGGGTGATGCTCTCGCGGCGTTGTAACACCACAACCATGGCGCCATGGCACCAACCCCTAGATATTGTGGCGCTGCAGTGCGCCACAATCCGGCACTGTAGTGCCAGCTTGTAGACTGTCTCGGTGCTGTGGTGCCAAATTTGGCGACACAGTGTCACAGGTACAAACATATTACATAATTCCTAGATCGTGACCAGTTAACTTCTTCTATATAAACACTCTTATACTCATCTGAAAGAGGAACGGAGAGGGGACGAAAATCCTAGCAGCCAAGGGTTCCTAGAGTCATTTCTAAGGGAGAAACAATACCAAAGAAGAGGATTGAAGAAGGAGGAATCAGATTGAGAAGCTTCAAAATAGTTTTTCTTATCCTTTCTTCTTGCTTTTCATCTTCTATTTTTTACATTTGAATATGTATCAATCTTGTTATATATGTTGTGTTTCTCTTTGTATGAACATGAGTTAAACTCCATTTTTAGGGAGCAATTGAACCTCTTATATAATCTAACTATTTTGTTTTTCTCTATTGTTGAGTTGATTGTTCTATCTTGAGTTTAATACATCTATTTACTTGGCCATTAAATAGAATTGTGTTGTGAAATCTATATGAACTTGGGAAAAGGAATATAGGTTTGGATATAGATAGAACAACATAAGATTGCCTAGTATAAGATGAGTTTACATAGGATAGGAATATACTCATGTAACTTATGCAACCTTATATGAGAATTAATTATCTTAATGAATCCAATTATTTTATATTAGGAGTAATATTAACTTGTCTATATATTTTCACTCATATCTTAGAAATGAGCTTGTGAATACATTAGAATTCTCAGTTGTCAATTCTAAATGGATAGTTGTGTTTTGAGGAAAATTAGTAGTTAGAGGAGTTAAAGTATAGATTGCATCCCAAGATTCCTTATTATTGCTCTTAGAACAAATCGTGGTTACTTAGTTTCATTCTCCATTCTTTTCTTTTACATTGTTATTTACATTTTGATTCTTTCATAAAACCATCAAATATTGTTGTTTGGATAAATTATAAAGTAGTTTCGATTAGTACTTAGCATTTGTAAATCAAATATTCCTCATGAGATCGATACTCTCTTACTTCGATATTAGTTATTGCAACCTATATATTGACCTAACTATTAGGAGTTAATAATTTGATCTTATTCTGTCCAAACAATTTAGTGCAGGTTTAGGATCTAAATATACATTTTTAATTAAAGCTCAGACAAAAGTTAATTTGAATTAACTATTAATACATGTGAAGTTGTATTACTAATATTGGATTTACTCAATCTTAGGTCCAATTTTGAACTCTTGAATTAAATAATATTATAAGAAATTTAATAATTAAGTTTACATTTATTTGACAGTTAATATTATATGTGTATTCCCATATAAATATCAATAATTAGAGTTGGACTAAAATTATTGTTTTGTCATTCTAATTATATCTTATAATACCTTGAGACAAAACTATGTCTAATGAATAAATAAACTATGTAAAAATTCTTTAATCAATGAAAGTTATACTTAGCTAAGATCTAATTAATCATGAACTCATAATTCTACAAGATAATATTTAATCCTCGATTCAATAAAGTTCCTATGTCCATTTTTATGACTATATATTCCTAATTTATATAGCATTGTATTACCGAAATGTTGAACTATGAATCCTTAGTATTGACCTTACTCTTTAACATCTCAAATAATACAGATGATGAACTGAAGAAATAAAATCTATTGTCATTTAGATGTTACAATATCATTGTCTCTTTATTGACAGTGAATCTGGGTTGATGTTACAACATCGACTAGAATATTTGACACGATATTATTAATGTTTTTGACAAAATTTACAATTGTTTTTTATTGAATATTTGTTCAATTTTATAGAAATTTGATTATAATTATTTCTGATTAAAGTTTTCCTTGCAAGGAAATTAAATCTCAATAATTCTTTCTCGTTTGGGCATGATTGATGAGATTTGATTAATTTGTAATTGTGTAAATCGATCAAAAATTAATTAAAATACTGATTTTGATCTTTTGGAATTTATTTTTTGATCTCTTTGACAACTTGTGTGTATTATTTTTAGCACGATTTCATATGTGTATAAATATTAATCATAAGTGTGCACTAGTCATGTACAAGTAATAAAGTGATAAATATAGAGTTATCGATCTGACGAGAATGGTTGATTATTTCATTGTTAAGTACTACGATTATCGTAACCTAATTTTATCTAAGTAACAAAACTAAATAATTGAAAATTTAAATAAAGAAAATTATAAATATAAATACATAAATAAATATGGGCATCGATCCAACATGTATTTTTTTCACCTATATATAGGTATCATTGACCAATTAAAATTTATCATACATATATTTTTATGTTGAAAAATAAGAGAGAAATAACATTAATGATGCACGTTTTTTCATACACATCATTATATAATGGTGATCCAATAGTTAAAAAAAATACCTATACATAGATGAAAAAAAAATACCTACTGGATTGGCAACCAATAAATATATATGGGCACCAATCTAGTAGCTATTTTTTTTATCTATACATAGGTATCGTTTTGGCCAATTAAAATTTATCATACACATTTTTTAATATGAAAAAGTAAGAGAGATAAATAGCATTAATAATGCATGTCTTTCAATCACATCATTATAGTCGTTAGATTATTATTAGATGATGATTCAACAGCTAAAAAAAATATCTATACATAAGTGGAAAAAAAATACCTATTGGAGCGGCAACCAATATATATATATNCATATATATATATATATATATATATATATATATATATATATATATATATATATATATATATATATATATACACGTATGGAAACTTCTATAGATAAATATACTAGGAACTTAAACTTCACCTTATTATTCCTAAAATCTTATATTAATCAATTACTAATTAGTTTCATACAATTCATTAATCAAAGGAATTGGTTTATCCTCTTTATCTCTCTCGAGCATCAAATGAGATTATATGCGCAAATATCCAAGTTAATATTTATATCTAACTTGTCTATTCACACATTTATTAAGTTTAGCTATTGTTTAGCAACAAAGATGTCATTATCCTCCTAGTCTCATGACGATCTAAATCCTAAGGTGATTACCTAGGAATCGATTTTCTCTCGGTCTTACAATAACCTAGACTATGTTTCTTAATTTTGACTGTGAAATTAATCTCTCTAGAGCATCAATTCTACAATCTAAGATCAACTAATATATTGGCCAAGCACATTATAAACATTAAGTGTAGAAAAACATAAATGAATTATAAATGAAATACAAACCAACAACTAGCAAAATACTCAAATCATAGTACAAACAAAGCTATGTTAAGTCCTAGTATATGAAATCTAAAACAACATAGATGAATCTATTACTAATCTTAAAGTGAAATCCATAAATGAAAATATAGAATTCTTAATACAAAATTCTATCGAGATTAAGATAGAGAGATAGAAAAAGAAAACTTTTTGTAGAGATGAACTTCAAGCCTTCAATCATTTAAGTTCTCTTTCAAGAATCTTTAAGAAATCTCTAACTCTAAGCTTTTTTCTCTCTCTGGGAATTTTAGTGTTTTTCACTTGGTTTTTTTCCTCTAGCCTCTTCACTGTTTGCCTCCTCCATCAATAGGGATTTTAAGCCTCAAAATCCCTCAAATATTACGGTCAAATCATGGATATTCAATAAAAAATATGGATCAAGTGCTCAAAAAAAGTCAAAGAAGCTAAAAAATTAGCTTGTACAATGCCTAGGAGGCATGGCCATACAACTGTCTTGGGTTTTTGGCTGCTGAGATATCAGCTGCAACAAAGAGTGGTATAATTGTGCAGCTCATTTTTAGTACGCATACAGTTGCTTTCCAGGTGCAACTTTTCACTGTTTTAGCTCTATTTTGTCTGAATTTCATTGCGATGCATTCGTATCGGACTCAGTTTTAATCCAAAAAGTTTGAAATACTCATGTTTGACACAAATTCACTTTGATTCTTATTTATTCATAATAATTATAAAAACAAAATAAAAACTCTTGAGAACTCACAACTGTTTAAACTGAATAATATATGATTTGTGAGTGAATTAATCACTCATCAGTTATATTTGGAAACAATCATCTTGTGTAAATTTTTAATATTCTTTTTACACTACATTTTAAGTTCTCATTTCAATATTTATTCTAAGCTGATCCTAAATATGTTTGAACGTTTTCATTACATTAATTTGACAATCAAATGATGAGAAATCGAATTTGTTATTACAGGAAACAAATCAGTAATTTTTTTCAGGATATTACAACATAACTATTTTAGACATGATCAATGTTGAAATATTGTTGTGCAGAATCAACATTAAATTTCAAATTAGTCTCAAAATACAAAATTGCTATCTTTGATTGATCTTTTTAGCTTCCAATCAACATTTATTATGAATAAAAGTTGTCTTGCAAATTGCTAAGTATTGAAAAACCTCAAGTATTATAAATGAAAGTATACACTTTATCTACTTTGAATGTTTGTGATTGCCATTAGAGCGATAGTTCGTAAAATCTATCTATACTTTATGTCGATATACTAGGAGAGATTTCTAGTTGTGAGGGTACTTCAGGAGAGGTATGAGAAGTCTTCTAAGGTAGATTCTAAGAATCTGAGGAGAGTTTAGACAAAATGAATCATATCAATTCGAAAGGAGCTCGTTAGACAGATTAATAAAGAAGTACTTGCAGGTTGCAACATTTAAAAGAGAGAATTTTTAAATTTAATTAGTGTTTGTACTCATGTTAATCTTTATTAATAAGTTTATTTCTCTGGGATGGCCCTTTAGATCTAGGCTATCTGGAGAAAGTTGAATTAAGTAAAAATATTATGTGTCAATTTTTTACTTTTCATTGTTACAATATCCTTGATACATTTTGTATCACAACCTTACATGATTAATTAGAAAAAATAATTACATTCGGTAAGAACACAAGATATGGTTCTAACATGAATAATAATTCATTATTCATTTCAGATTAGGAACGACATGCATCATTTGTCTTTAGTATGAGATATGTTCTTAATTACAATACTTATATCAAGAAATAATTCACATATGGTACTATCCAATATAGCTTTAGACCTAAAGTCACACTTCCATAGCTCAAGACTCATTATTAATATACAAAGCTATATAATCCTGTCAAGAGAAGTGTTCAACATTTTTCATTGGTTGCAAACAACTTTTTATGTTTAAAATAGAGAATTATGTTTCAAATAAATAAACAAGTTTACTTATATAATTCTTATAGTATATAATAAATCAAAGAACTTTTGATACTGAAAAATAATAATAGACAATTTCATAAATATGCATAAATAATTATGTTATTCTTAAATATCAAATATTCAATCATAGTAATAAAAGTTTTTGGGTATTATTGTTGACATATGTATACATACATATAATTTATAAGTATGAGACTCAACGTACTAGGTATGATATCTAACAACACTCTATATTTTTTAGTATTTTTTATTTAAACAAATATCAGGTCTATTTTATTCGAAACTTTAAGTGGATGTCTTTTCTAATTTGTCTTTCCTATTTAAGAAAATATTATTGATTAGGTAGTTTCGTTATTTAAGTAACTAGTGTGGTTTGTCTACTACAGATGTTAGGGATATTCTCTTGTCCACTCTCTCACTTACTCTCTTTCTATATAGTTGACATGTGTCCTCACTTTTTGTCTTTTAAAAAAAGTAAATACTCTAACTTAAAAATAGTCATTACTTTTACCAAATATTACACAATTTCCATTCAAAAGGTACATCACTCTTTTTGTTCAATCTCTCCTGGTGGGAATATGAAAAAGCTATCTATCAGCCCAAAATCTCAAATATAAGTTCTTCAATTTCTATCATATTCTCTTTTAAAGCTTTTCACAAATCCAGACTCATTGTATACTAGTTTTAAATGAGAGTATAAATAAACATCATATTAAAAGTTATTTAGCAAAGATAATTGTGGATTGAAATTCATAATATAGACTATGGGCTTTGGCTCAAATTTGTAACACAGACTATGGATTGAAATTGGTAACATTGTTGGATTGGATTTAGTTAGTAACTTGGACTATGGGTTGAAATTCAGACTGGTTTAATGTTACTGAAAAATCAAAATAGTTTTTGAGAAATCAAACTAGGTGGTTAAAACCATATTAAGAAACCAGACTGGTTATTAATTTGGTTTATCGATAGAAAAATAGTTGATGGTGGCACCGATGCTGTAGAGATGATGGAATAGGAGTGTTACAGAGGGGGAGGGTTTACACGAGAGGGATTTATATTTGTTTTTGAGGCTTGCTGCCAATGGCAGATTTAGAGTAGCAATTTGGGTTTTTTTTTAGGGGGTTTGCTGGCTGGTTTCTCAGTTATGCTTGAAACAAAATTAGAAATCAATCTGTCCAAATTGGTTATTAGTTACTGAGAAATCACATTACTTTATAAGAAATTAAATTAATTCGTGAGAAACTAGTCTAGCTGAAATAATTAGAAAAATATCACTAACATCAAATAGAAAAATAAATATTTTGAGAAGGTCATATTTTTGGATTTTTTTTTTCTAATTTCTTGAGTATTTTTATCTAAAACCCAAAGTTATTCTCTATTTTCTGTCGCTAGCCTGGGCTTGGGTCGTGATAATAACATTCACCACACTAAGACCATTCATTTTTTTTTTTTGTGTTTCCATTACAACCCTATCTTTACAATTTCCTACAAATTTATTCCTAATATATCATTTTTATCAACTTTTATTATCTAATGATTTAATTTAATTTAATTTGATTATTATTTGAACTAAAATTATACTAAACTAAAATTAAGTAAATAATACAAATGTTACTAGAATAATTTTTTTCCAATAATTTACAATAATGTGTTAATTAATATATAGTGGTAGTAGTCTATGAAATAAATTAATTGTTGAGGACTAAAAAAAATAAAGAATAGAAAGAAAATATTCTCTTCAGTTTAAGTTTAATTTTTAGTGCAATAGGTTGGATTTGAACTTCTAAAATAGTACGAAAGTTATATCATTTTGGTTTATATGTTGGATATGGTTTCAGAAGGGCTATAAATTCTTTGGGGGCAGTGCTAAAACATTTTATAATTAAACCTAGTAAAATGTGAAGCATCAAAATAGGGATTACAATTCGGGCCTTTCATTTGACCACATTTTTCCTCAAAGTGGAGGATAATGCAATTAAAATTAAATTTCAAATTGCCATGGAAAAAAAAAAAACAAAAGAGAGTAATAATGCCATTAAAAAAAAAAAAGAAAACCTAATGCCCTTTAACTTTTGTGGAGTATCACATGTTACCAAATACTAATAATTATTGAAAAGAAAAAAAAAATCAACTTCCATCCTCCCGAGTGTATTTCCTGCAGTCCTCTCATTAGCATGGCAGTAGCTTATTAGAATCAAGTGATCTATTTTCTCAAATCACTCAAACACCCTGAACTGGACACGTGCTAACAAAAGAAGTTATTGCGGTCATATTCCTACCCAATCAAGAAACTGCTTACAATATCCGTGATAAATAAAATAGAGTAATGATGGACATTAAAATCTTGCACTAAATTCTTACGTTCAGATCATGTGAGTGTAAATTTTACACCAAATTTTTATACCCACTTGATAAATAAAATATAGTAATAATAGGACATAAAAATTTTACCCTAAATATACCATACTGGATATATTTGGATGACTTTTTATTTTAGAGCGCAATTATATCATTTAAGCTAAAAGTCACGCATAAATTTTTAGCTTAAAACCTTTACCAAAAAATTTTTCATGTTTGATTCACTTTTGTTAAAAAGTCTACGAGAAGACCAATGAACACATGGACGAAAATCTTGGAACAAAAAAAAGAGGCTGATAGCACAGCTATTGCGCGCCTGGTGCGCAGAGCGCACTATGAGTGACTGAGAGAATCGGTAGGGGAATCTCGAGGCTGTTGGTGCGCCATCTTCTCTAGCCCTTGGCGTACTGTAGCGTTCCCAGTCCATGTGAATTTGTGATTTGTGGTTGCTCATTGTTTCACCACGTGGTGAATAATTATGGTGGAAATATTCACCTTATAGAAACAATTAAGTAAAATAATTGGAAAAAAAAAGAGAAACAATTAAGCAAAATAAGTCCAGGATTTTTAAAATTAATTTTTTTCATCTTTACAATCACAATTGTAAGTAGGTTGATTTTTTTTTTATTTTTTAAGTTGCAAATGATTGTTTACAATTTTTCATTTGTTATAAATGCTTGACTCGGATATTTGTCAATTGTCAATTGTCAATCAGATTGTTGATATGGTCTAATTACTAATTAAGAGATGGGCAACTACTAGACATTTTGAATTGTTTTGTGCTGGGAAAAAACAAATTATCACATTAACAGTTTTGATTCGAAACGAGTTTCATGGAAAACAAATAAATTCTTTTCTTCATCATTTGTGCAATCAATTGAGCACGCAAAAACTATATAATATTAAATATCCACATAAATCAACACAATTTACGAAGATCAAGGGAATACATTATTTTGTTTCCGATCAAAACTAATTTGTGATATTTGGCTATTTTCCAATAATTAGGACCTTGCACGCTTTGGTAATCACTAGAGAAAATGAATTTAGTTAGTGAGACCAAATTTACATTTTATCTATTTGTAAGAGTTATTCTATAACTTTTTCTATTTATTAGTGTGCTTTAAATATAATCTAAAACTAAAAAATTACAATATATGTAAATTATTTGCCTTTTAAAAAAGAAATATAAAATTAAGTGAGAGTTTACGTAACAAATGCTCCCATCTCCGGAGAAATGTCTCATAATGTTAAATTATAATCCGATTTGGTTAACAAATAGTTAACAATACGTGGTTGCGACTTGTGGGCATAACTTCGTGATGACCACACATCTTTTCAACAAAGATGGTCCTAATTTCACATTCTCTCTCTAAGTTAAATTGTTTTTCCAATCAACTTAAAAAAATATATATATATTTTCCAATCAAACAGACCAACTAAATGTAATCCAACTAAATAATGACAATTTGATAATTCAATTGATAGAAAAAGAAAGAGAGAGAGAGGGAGAGATAAAAGTTGGTACTTTACTAATCTTTTTTTGCTAGAAGTATACATGTAATTATATAGCATGAAAAACTTGTCAGACTCATAAACATCATTTATATGGAAAATTTATAAAATTGGGAAAATGAAATTTACTTTCCGTTTTAACATGATTTCCTCATCCAAGATGAAAGGTGTGTATATTATTAAAAGATAGAGATAATTAGGTTGTTTACGGCCGTTTTAGAAAAGAAATACAAATTTACAATAAATTCTATCTTTTATAGATTAGGTAACGCATTTTTCAGAAAATACCACTTTAAAAATTTTTTTAGAAAAGTATCATTTTTTAAATAATAACTGCTAACTTATTTTCGAGCATTAATAACTAGTAATTAAATATATTTATAATTGTAAATAACTGATAACTAGTAAGCGGTAATTAATAACTAGTTACCGGTTTTCAAACACTGATGACCATTAATCATGTTTAAAATGACATTTTTCTAAACAAGTTTTAAAAGTGATATTTTCATTTAAAAAAAAGCTATATGGGAATTGGAAAAAATAAAACTAACCCACCTTATTTTTGTTTTTTTATATAGATAAAATTGTTAGAAACCCTAAAAGATATGAACAGAGGAAGAATCCTCCAAAACAACGTGTCAAATGCAATCTGGACAGTTTTCAACCTCTTGTAAAGGAAGTTTTTAGTTTAATCAAATAGTTCATGTGGTGATTAAAATCAGTTAAATGGCAACTTGTAAGAAATCAAATAATGGGATAGAAAAAAAAATGACCCTTTTTTTAACTTAAAAAAACCAAAATACTAATAATTGATATGTATAATAAGTCAGAAAGCACTAGGCTAGCGGACAAACGGGGGAAAAAAAATCACTTTAGTTGATTGAGAAAAAGAGATAGTTTTAAGAAACAAAAAAAGAGATGCTAAAAGTTGTCCAAAAATTAAAAGATGGAATTTGTATTCTTATATAAATAATCAAATCAATAAGTTATAAAAGAGACAACGTACCCCTCAAAAAAAAAAAAAAAAGGAAACGGAAAAAGGGACGACGTGGCAATAAGAGAAAGCTTTTAATTATTCTATATTATTTTTATTAATATCACATAATTAATTATCTTTTGGTTATGCACATGAACGCATTATCTCGTATATGAGACAAGCTTATATAATTATGAATTAAGACGTACACGTAACAAATATTAGCAACTAAATTCAATTTTAACTTTCATTATTCATTCGGATCAGCCGATCAGGGTGAAGCAAAATCCGAAATAGCTTTCCGCCTTTTTTCTAATTTTTTTTAATTGTCATGAATCTATTTTTAAACTCTAAAGTTATAAGTTAAAAGAATATACATATGGTTCTTAATTTAATAGTTATTTTTTAACATTATTTTATTTTATTAAAATTTATTATACACGTCGTCCTTTTATGATAAAATTAAAGAGTAAAAAATATTAAATAATAAATATTTATTTTTATTCTTAAATACTTAAATTATAATAACCATTAAATTGTTATCTGATTAAAATAAATAATTATAAATAAATTAAAAAAAACTATATATATATAGGGCACTAATTCAGGTATTTTTTTCTTTTTACCTATCAATTTAGCCAATGAAAATTTAGCATGCACATTTTTTTATTGTAAAAAATAAGAAAGAGAAAAATCATTAATAATATACGTCTTTTCATGCACTTCATTATAGCCATTGGATCATCATTAGACGGTGATCCAACGGCTAAAAAAAAATACCTATTAGACTGGCAACCATATATATATATATATATATATATACTTTATGCTACTTTAAAATATTGAATTTGTGCAGCATATCACGCCAACTTCTTCCATTTTCAATACATTATTAATTTAAAAAGCTATCAGCAATCTTTAATGTATTCTTTTTCGTACAAAGAGTAATGAGAAAATTTTGCAATTGAATATTATTCGATTAGACTTTTAAAAAATCGTTATTTTTTAATTATTTTTTGTGTAGGTATGCAACTTATGAGGCATTGGAAGATTTTATAGTACTAAAAGATCCAAATGTGTGAAAGATTCCTCATAATACTAGTTGAAGTTGAAAGAGCAAATGCAAGGCAATTTCTTTTGTTTTTTTTTTTTAAATAAAAAGAAAAAAAGGGTGACGAGAGTCTTATATCTCATTTGGAGTTACCATATGAGCCTCAAAATAATGAAAATATTAACTAAACACCTTACTTTTTGAATATTCACCTCATCTCATCTCATCAGGTAAGGTAATGGAGCGCAACAAGCTGGTTCTATCAAATATTGTTGATGGTAAATATTACATTGGATGTGGTCCAAAGCACTTTATATTGGGTGTTGGAATAATAGGAAACAAGTTTTAATGTTTAAAACTTCCGAAGGTTGGATTTACGAATTACAATCGAACAGATCAAGGAGGGTTTTTAATTACCATCCTTATAAAGTTAATTGTAATACATTATTCGCACCATCAATCATTTTTTTTTGTTATTAATTAACGATAAAATAAGAGAAATATAAAATAAAATATTAATAATTAACATATATATTTTTTTTTCATAAAACCAACATAACAATAAATACAACAATATATTAAATAGTTTTCAAACTCTAAATTCAAATATATAAATATGTAGAAATCTCCAAAGTCGTTATTTTCTTAAAAGATATATAGATACGAATGTTGTAAAATAAAGTTTATATTTATATTAGCATATGATCATACATATTGGGATATATTATGTATAATACCATCTCTACATACTTTCATTTAGATCGGATACCCACAAATGCTGGTAAGTGTTAGTTTTATTGCCATCCTTAGTTGTATTACCAACACTTGAACCTGTGACTATGATCTTAAACATATCAATCTTTACCATTAAACCATCCCATTAAAAAAATCTCTCTTAGGGCCATTTAGTGCGGGGAGTTCCAAATTTTTCAAATTAATAAAGAAATTAAAGGGGTGATGTGATTGTATAAAAATCTGAACATCCATGTTTAGTCGTGTATTTGAATCTTTTTTCAAGTTTTTTGAGACTGTCAAAAATTTTTGTTTAGTTACATATGAGTTGGGAATTTGGAAGAAAAAATAAGATTATAAGGTTTTAATTTTATTATGGAGCTCACAGATTTAGAGGAAAGTAAATATAAAACCACTTATTTTGGTGAGTTTTGTATTACCACAAAACATTGCTAAGTTAAACTACTTAAATTACACATTCTCGTGGATCAAAAACTGTAAAACCTATGACAAACATGAGAATAGATTCCTATTCCCATGCCCAATAACTTTTCATACCAAACTGTCCGCTAAGGCTCTAGTTGGGCCATATGTTTAGTTATATATTTTAATCTTCGTCGTTAGTAAAATAGAATGATTTTGTTGTTTATTTTAATTGGTACGTGTAGTTTGTAATTCCATTTTTTTTTTATAAAGTTGGTTACTGTATTACAATTGTTATATTAATAAATGAAACTCATGTTGAATTAAGCAAAAAAAAAAAAAAACAGTGTAGAAGTTAGTATATCTATTGGAGATAATAAAACCCGTCACATTGTATATTTTGTACCATATAGGACCAAAAAACAGGGGAAAAAAAAAGCCCTGAGCGTTTCAAAAAGGAAAAAAATAATATACGAATGCATCTAATTGATTTAACAAAAAGCCATATAATTGATGCAAGAAAAAGTCAACAACTGTAATCCAAAAAATGAAAGCCATTATGTTAAGAAACCTAACCATGAATATATCAAAACATTAGATTAACTCAAAATCCAAAAATCCAATCCGTTAAAAGTAAGAGAAAATTTGATACACTCAAAATTTTATAATTTTAACCGGGAAAAAGAAAGAAAAGAAGAAAGCTAACTCTACTTCCTAGTTCCTATCCTATCAAATAAATTCCCCTTAAAGATTTGACGCGTATATTCCAATTTATCGTTCTAGCACAACCTCCCTCGTTGGAGACTCGGTGCATCATTGACTGAGCTACAGTCACCCTCACAAAAAACAGACCAAAGTGGTCCATTGAAATTAGCCGGGAAAGAAAAAAAAGGAAAAAAAAAAAAAAAAAAGAAAAAGAAAAAGAAAAAGAAGTACGGCACATTTTAGCACGGGAAGCCACCTCAGCAACCGGTAAATCCCATCGGATATCGACACGTGTCGGTAAATTCCGTTTATAGGGCTGCGAGTAAGCGTGCGTGGGGCTGAAGCAGCTGCGTCATAATTGTTCCTGTGGTTCGCTCTCGCTCGCTCTCCCACCCTCCCCGAGACCCTGGGGGATACTTGAAATTGCGCATTTGCCCTTGTCTTTCTTTCCCTCTCTACAATATCTCTCTCTCCCGCCTCTCCTTGAGTTGGGATGTGATGTGAATTAATGGCTTTCTGCAAAACCCTAGCCGCCATTTCTAATTCAAGGAACCGGAAACGTCATCCAAACCTGTGAGCTCTGCAATTTGGGAGTCCTTAAAATTTGTAGCTTTGACGAGGTACGTTTTTTTCTTTTTTTTTTTTTTTTTTTTTTTTTTTCAATTTTTGAATTTCGAATTCGTTCTCTTCATTATTAAAATAATTATTCTTATTCGGTTGATTGATCGTGTTTGTTTCCCGGGAAAATTGAGGACAGAGAAGGAAAATTTTGCTTGTTTTGTTGCCAAATTTAGTTGGAGGTTGTTTTAGTTGTAGCGGTCTCTCTTTTTTTTTTTTAATTTATTTATTTTTTCATTCCTCTAGTTTCTGAAACTAAGTTGTTTGTGTTGGAACTTGGGAATTTCAGGTCAGGATTATGAGAGTTTCTCAGATTTTTTGAGTTTTTATTTGGAACCAATATTGTTGGAAGCAGACTTGATAATCCCTGGAGGCAAATTTAAATTGAAGACTTTTGGGTTGGATGCTAAGTTGAATATTGGGGGTTGTAGTGCTTTTTATTTTTTCCCCTGTCAGGAATGGCAGAGGACAGCCTACGGATGGGTGGGCTTTCTTCTGGGTTGGCCGTGTTATTGAATGGTGAGGATAGTAAAGAGGGTTCATCGAAATCCAGGCTTGTCTCCTATTGTGATGATTTTGGCCATCAATCAGTGGAACGAACTCTTGAATACATATTTGGGATCCCTAACAGATCAATTGGTTCGATATCTGGTCAAATTGACAGCAGTCTAGTCCGTACTATTATAAAGAATGAGTGTTCAGAATTTTATTCAGATTCGAGTCTTAACCTCAGAAATAAAGATGGAATTTATATTGCTGATAATGGCCATGGACCCCACATTATTGGTCTTGAAGAATCCAGTATCTGTGGTGATATTAGAATCGTTAGACCACCTTTGCTTGTAGAGAGCTTAGCAATATTCAGCAGTTTTAGGGCTAATGCTTGTTTATGGAAAGGAAAATGGATGTATGAAGTTATTTTAGAAACTTCAGGTATCCAGCAACTAGGATGGACAACTCTTTCTTGTCCTTTCACTGATCACAAGGGTGTAGGCGATGCTGATGATTCATACGCTTTTGATGGTAAAAGAGTCAGAAAATGGAACAAAGAAGCCGAGCCATATGGGCAGTCATGGGTTGTTGGTGATGTTATTGGATGTTGCATAGATCTGGATCAGAATGAAATAATGTTTTACAGAAATGGTGTCTCCCTTGGTGTGGCATTTCATGGGATCCGGAAGATGGGACGAGGATATGGATATTATCCTGCAATTTCTCTTTCTCAAGGTGAAAGATGTGAATTAAATTTTGGTTCCCGCCCTTTTAAGTATCCTGTTGAAGGATATCTTCCATTACAGTCACCTCCATTGATTAACACTTTTGCTGTTCAGTTGTTTCGTTGCTTGTCAAGGCTGTTGGATATGCACAATGTGTACCAGGCTGAGCATTCTTCTTTTGAGAAATTGAGGAGGCTGAAGAGGTTTGTTTCATTTGAGGATCTTTTTCTTCCTGTTGCTCATGGGATATGTGAGGAATTTTTCTCCGTACTTGAAGAAGATATCCAGAGCATAGAGTATATTGCATGGGGACCATTTCTGTCATTCTTGATGGAAGTGCACGGAATGCAAGCTCCAGATGACTATTCAAGTCTGGATAGAATTCTTGATGTCTTACTAGAATTTCAAGGATCAAATGCGTTGTTTGAACACATAATAAATGCCCTTTCTTGTGGTTGCAAAACAGCTAAATTGGTCTTAACCGAGTGCCCATGTTCAGGGTCATACCCCTATCTTGCATTGGCTTGTCACATATTGAGGAGAGAAGAACTAATGGTGCTTTGGTGGAAATCAACAGATTTTGAGTTATTGTTTGAAGGTTTTCTTTCACAGAAGTGTCCAAACAAGCAAGACCTTGAGTCCATCATGCCATCAGTTTGGTGGCCTGGTTCATGTGAAGATATGTCACATGAAAGCAGCATGATGTTGATGACTACAGCTTTATCTGAAGCAGTCAGTAAGGTTCATATTTCAGATTTTATTCTTCCTCTGAAAGTGTATCTATGTGGTTTATTGTACCTGAGAATTTTTGACTAATATGTGCTGCTTCGGAACATGGATTTGAATAAGTTAGCTAAACTTTCAAATTTAAGTATAAATGATTGCTAGATGAGATCATATTTTATCTATGGCAAGAATTTTGGTCTCTTACAATGACATCTTTTCCTAAGCAAAATGGAGTGGAGATGCATTTTGAACCTGCTATTAAACTACTTGTTGATTGGCTTTATCAGCATCTGTGTTTGAATGTGGCTGATCTTTATTAACACAGATCTGAGCTTTGAAATGACAAATTTAAATTTGCTTACTTTGTTGATGAGTTGGACAATAATTAACTCCTAGTTAGTTTAATTGAAAAGTAACCTAGACATTTAGAGTAAAACTGTCTACTGAAAAAGCTCATTTCATTTTATATTTTGAAAGAGGCGTTACTTCCACATAATTATTTTGTCATTTCATCTCCAATTTTGCCTTAGATATCATTATTTCCTCATCAGTCCTGTTATTGCCATGCCACCTCTCCCACTTTAAATTGAATTCCTGACCACAAAAACTTATACCCAAAAAAAAGGAAAATATGAAGTTTCCTAAGTTTTCTGGTAAAAGCGTTTTTATCTGCATGTGGGACTTGATCTATGAATGCCGTCATCTTGCTGTGTGCTGTTCAATTGCTTTAGGGAGAGATGGCTTCTTATTAGTTATTAGGGTATGTTTGGTAGGAGGGAGGGGAGATAGGAATGAATGAGATCTACATTACTTAGGAAAGGGAAGTGAGAGAGGAAGGGGTGCGCTCTTCTCTTATTGTGTTTGGTATGAGAGGAAGGAGAGAAGACCAAAATATTTTATTGTGCACTCTTCTCTATTGTTTGGTAAGAAGTGGAAGGAAGGGACAATATTTTAGTTAGAATAACCACTCTACCACTTGAGTGGACATCTCTCTCCTAAAATCTTTCTAATTTTGGAGGGATTGAAATTTGTTTAAAATTGAGGATTTTATATCCTTGTCTAATCCATTTCCTCTTAAAATCCTTCTGATGTAGGATAAATTGAGAGAAGAAAGAGAATTGGTGGAATAGCAAGGGTTGATAGAATTTATGCAGAAATAGATAAATAGGTAGAGAAGCAATAGAGCTGATCAAAATTCAATAGAAAATTAGAACAATCTAGAGGGAGAAAATATCAATGATTCAATAATCATTCATATTCTGAAAGACCATTACATAGCTAAGCCTATTTATTGATAAACAATTGGACTCAACTAGGAAACTGAAAACTAAATGACAGCAAGAAATAGAAATCTAGTTACTCAAAATTAAAATAATCTAATAATTAAATAAATCTTAATTTATAATAATAATAATAATAATGGAAGTCCTAAATATAGTAAATATGTGCCGCATCACCCTCCTACCAAACAACCACTATAACCTAAATCCATCCAATATTTCCCCCACTCATCTCCTTCCTTCCACTTCTTCCTCCTACCAAACACGCTCTAAAGATGATCTTGGTCTCAACATCCATCTATCATATATTTGTTAAGATAACTTATTTTCTTTTCATGGGAATTGCCGTCATCAATATCTGACTCGTTAGGCAAAATAACGTTGTATCGTTCTCTTGATTGTGCATATTAGTGGCTTATCTTAGTGGGCGACCCAATTCTGTGGAGTTTTGTTCATTTGAATTGGTAATACTTGTTCTATTTTCAGATTGAGGAGAAGCATAGGGACCTTTGTCGCTTTGTGATACAGTTCATACCACCTGTATTGCCTCCTCAGTTGCCAGGTTCAGTGTTTAGGACATTTTTGCAAAACCTCATATTGAAGAACAGAGGGGCAGATCGCAATGTCCCACCTCCTGGAGTTTCTAGCAACTCTGTTCTTGTTTCTTTGTACACAGTTTTACTTCATTTTTTATCAGAAGGATTTGGCATGGGGGATATCTGCAGCTGGTTGAAGAGATGTGAAAATGGTCCTGATGTTGGTTTTCTACATAGAGGTGGTGAACAGAGTTACCCAATTGGTCTGTTCCTTAAAAATGATCCCCCTCGAACTGACATTTCAAGGCTTGGTGGTTCATTTAGTCATTTGTCGAAATTGCATCCTGTGAATGATCGGGAAGATGAAGTAGTTCGGTGGGAGGAAGGCTGTATGGATGATCAAGAAACCAGAGTAACTCATTTAAGCACGCAAAAACCATGTTGTTGTTCAAGTTATGATGCTGATTTTGCTAGGAGCTTGAAGAACCCAATTACATACACAACCAAAGGTTCCCGTTCCCATTGTGGCCCTCTGTCAGAGAGATCTGCTCATGTTGCTGCAGAGTGCAGTGCTGGAAGTTTGAATGATGAGATAGCAGATAAACCAAGCTCCAGTGATCAATCTGAATCTGAATTTGGTTATCGTCCTCTGCAGCAAACGAGGTTTGTATCCAGGGAGAGTAACATGTCTTCAGCTACGTTAAGAGAAGAGGAACTTCTTGATGTTCTGCTGTTGCTGTATCACATAGGTCTTGCACCAAACTTTAAGCAGGTGAGGACTTGTAATAAAGCAATATTTCTTCTTTAAAACATGTGCAGTTTTGTTGATTAATTATTATTCTTACATGCAGGCCGTTAGTTTTGGAATACTGAACTTTCTATATTTGTTCTGCTGCATACTTCCTTTGATTGTTCTCTATTTGTTGGTTAATAGTTTTGGAATACTGAACTTTCTATATTTGTTCTGCTGCATACTTCCTTTGATTGTTCTCTATTTGTTGGTTAATTATCTCGTCTCCACTGGTTGAAACTTTTGAATACGAGGACTTCTGCTCCCCTATTTCTGTGTGCAGGAATTGTTTTTGTAATGCATGTGCAATTTTTATTTTATATTATTTTTTAATGTGGAAGGTTCTTAAGTACATCAAATTTTTATATTCTTCTTATTGTAGGCATCATATTACATGTCTCACCAGTCACAATCAATATCCCTCCTAGAAGAAGTTGATAAACAAATAAGAGAACGGGCTTGTAGTGAGCAATTAAAGCGTTTGAAAGAAGCTCGTAACAATTATCGGGAAGAAGTTATTGATTGTGTCAGACATTGTGCATGGTAAGATGACTTTATTGAAATATATGTTATCAAATTGTTTTAGTTCATTTGTATTTTTTTGTTTTCTCCAGACAATCTTCAGTACTTTTTGTATGTTTTACCGTTTCCCAAAATTTCAGGGTATTTAGTTTATCTTGAAGTTTTGCTCTGGTGAAAAGGCATTTTTAGCATTTGTTTGAGCTACAAAGTATATTGATTGAGTACGTTTACAATCCTCTTATGTCGATTGGTATATTATACATTACAGGTATCGTATCTCTCTATTTTCTCGATGGAAACAAAGAGGAATGTATGCGACATGCATCTGGACTGTCCAATTGCTTCTGATTCTCAGTAAAGTGGATTTGGTGTTCTTATATGTGCCTGAATTTTATCTGGAATCCCTGGTAAATCCAATTCTTCCATGAAATGAACATAAAACCAAAGTACGAGGAAATTCTGAATATGATATATTTGATAATTTAGAGACTATTTCATTTCCTCCTCTTCCTGTAATAAGAATAATGCGTTCTGTGGTGTTTCGTTCTTTCTTTGACTGCATTATTTGCGTGCAAGCACAAATACATTCATATTTTGCCAGACAAAAGGTGGCTGGCTTGACAGAAAAGTTCTGGAAATCCTTTTGAATATTTGAATTGCATGATGAGTCTGCAGTTTCTGGAGTGCAATTATATGTCTATGATAATTTTCTTCTTATTTTTTTATCCCCGGTCTTTTTTGGAAATAGTGCCAGTCAACTGCAGTTGGTTGTTTATTACTTGCACAAAAGTTTCACATATGCTCCTGTACAAGATTGTGATTTATTTATAAACTGCAGTAGTTAGATGCTCTGTCATTTTTATCTAGCGTACCTTTATGAGCTTTTGTTCGTCTTATGTATGGTTCATCTATATTATTGATTCTCAGTGTCATTAATTGACATGTAGCAATGAATAAATAGTGAGTTTGAGCTAATAATTCTGGATTTGCATGTATTGCTGCTTTGGGTTTTACATCAGGCGCAGTGCAGTGGCGTCAAACTTTTCAATATAACATTTTTTTTTTCGATTTTGACTTTTATTGTTGTTATATTTATGATTGATCTGCAATTTCCTTTTCAGGTAGACTGTTTTCATGTGTTGCGCAAGGGTGATCCTCCTTTTGTCCCTTCGTCAATTTTTATCAAGCAAGGACTTGCTTCATTTGTATGTATAGTCTATAAATCTGGTTTTACTGTCGTTCTTATATTTGCTTTATTCTGCTTTTTCTTTGCATGAAGTATCATGATGAAAGTTTTGAAATCCATGCATGAGTAGGTCTAGTAATTCTAATTTTTTTGTTGTCGTTTGTCCGTTGCATTTTAAGACCCGATTATTTTGCCAAACAGGATTATTTTGGTTGTAAATACAAATATCTGATGGATCTTATCCTGAAACAGTTTATCATCTCATGTTTTATTTTATTTTATATGCTCTTTTTTAGTTCATGTCCGTTTGATTTTAGAAGATATTATAGTCTTCTACTGTTGTTGAGTACTTTACTATAAATGGAATAGATGATTGGTTGATATGCCTCCCCTCTCATTTTTGGGTCAGTTAAATTTATGTCTTCTGAAATCCCAACAGCTTGACAAGCTTTTAATTGATAGGTAAACACAGTTTCTTGTTTACACGTCTAGTATTGATAATGAGATTTCTACAGGTACTTTTGCTTTTGGGATGTAAATTATTTTAATATGCCTAGGGTTTGTCATCTTTTTAGTATGACAATACTTGAAAACTGAGCTTTTTTGTACAAATTTGACTACTTATTGCATCGTTGATTATTCAGTAATGGTGATTCAAAATTGTCTTGGATGTCTTTTTATCAGGTTACTTTTGTGGTCACACACTTCAACGACCCTAGGATTTCAAGTGCAGAACTGAGGGATCTTCTTCTTCAGTCTATCTCAGTCCTGGTACAGTACAAGGAATATCTGGCTGCTTTTGAGAGCAATGAAGCAGCAACCCAAAAGATGCCAAAAGCTTTACTTTCAGCATTCGATAACAGATCCTGGATTCCAGTAACAAATATTCTTTTGCGGTTATGCAAGGGATCTGGCTTTGGTTCTTCAAAGCACGGAGAATCATCATTGTCATCAGTTGTTTTCCAGGTAAATGCTATCACTGTCGCGCCAGACCTTTTTTTTTTTTTTTTTGGTAATGGCTCCAGACCTTATATTCTTTAGATTAGTTTTTGACAGTCAATCTTCTTGTCTTCTTTGGCCTTTTTATTTATAAAGAGGTTGCTAAGGGATGCTTGCATTAATGATGAAGGCCTGTTCTCAGCTTTTCTCAATCGCCTATTTAACACTCTCAGTTGGACAATGACTGAATTCTCAGTTTCAGTTCGGGAGATGCAAGAAAAATACCAGGTATGATTGTGTTATTTTAGTTTCTTAGTGTATCTTTTCTTTTTCTTACTAATTATTCATCTGAATATGTGGTTTGCACATCCAATTTAAGTGGGTGCAATTACTGCTGTGATGATATATAAAACACATCAAGCCAAATTCTCCAGTCCTAGGGAAGTTTTGATTTTAATTGTTTTGAGCATTGCTTATGGTTTTTTCTTTATGAGTGGTCTGCTGTAATTGTTATTGAACAAGCATGTTTTAGGTATTTACTGTTATTAAATGGGAGAAAAATCTGCTCTACTCTTCCTTAACTTTAATTTATCCATTAATTGTTTGTTTTCTGTTTAAACTATATGTCATACGATATAGTCGTTAACTGTTTTGAGTGGTATACGTTCTCAGAAGTGCAGATTTCTAGCTTATATGTTTTACACCTGCTTTGTCATCTTTTTCTTCCATGAGATATTGTGTGTAACTGTTGTAAATTATCTTTGCAGGTTTTAGATTTTCATCAAAAGAAATGCAGTGTCATATTTGACCTCTCATGTAATCTTACAAGGGTTTTGGAATTCTGTACCCGAGAGATCCCTCAGGCATTTCTGAGAGGAACTGACACAAACCTTCGGAGGTTAACAGAGTTGATTGTCTTTATTCTAAACCACATAACTTCTGCAGCAGATGCTGAGTTTTTTGACTTGTACGTGACATAGTAGTGATTTACCCTACTTTATCTCCTCTCGTTTCCTTTTTGTGTTTTTGTTTCTTTCTTTCGGTTCATCTTAAAAGTGCTTATTGTATCATGAGGGAAGCTTGCCTAAAACATGACGTGGTTGAGTCATTTAGAGGTGTTTGTATATACGGCTAGCTGTCATGTGGAGTGTTTTTATGGTGATTAACTTTATTTATTCTGGCACCAATTATCCTTTCTTGTGGCTTCCTCCCTTATTGGTTGTCTAGGTCTCTTCTCTCTCTCAATCCAGGCCAAACATTCTATTCGGTAGTTTTCTGAAGTTGCTTTCCAGGCTATGCAACTGGAAAGGAATAGAATAAGAGAGAGAGAAAAAAAAATCACGGTCATTTTCTTGAGACTTACATGTTAGTCTCACTATAATTCTCTTATCATCCAACTTTTGCAGGTCACTTAGACGACAAGGTCAATCTTTAGAGAAAGTAAGCAGAGGAATGATATTGGCGCCACTTGTTGGGATTATATTGAATTTGTTGGATGCTAGTGAAAATATGGAGTTCACGGAGCACAATGATGTCGTGGCCATTTTTGCAAGCATGGATTGCCCTTCTAGAGTTCATTGCGGATTCCAGCTTCTATTGGATTACAACTGGGTTTGTTTTTATCCACTTTAATTCCTTGAATTGCACCCCCGTGGGGTTTTCCACTAGAGCTAAACTATATTTGCCAATTTCTTCCCGTTGATTTTTTGAACTGATTTTCCAGGATGGATCTTTTAGAGGCGACAGTTATCTTACGAAACTTACATTGCTAGAGGATTTCTTGGCTCTCCTTGTGAGCCGGAGTGAGTCGGAACAAGTTTTTCAGATGGGTTATGAAGAAGAAACGGATGTAAATGATTGCATTTGCTGTATCTGTTATGCTTGTGAAGCAGATGCCAGATTTGTGCCTTGTTCCCACATGTCTTGTTATGGATGCATAACAAGGCATATGTTGAACTGCCACAGGTGCTTCTTCTGCAACGCTACAGTTCTGGAAGTTGTCAGAATCGATGAGAAGACGTCTTAGAAGACTGCTTTGTACAACATTTTTACTAGTTTTTCTTTGTATGCCCTGTTATCTGTTCTGAGCCGGTTAGAGGCAGATTCATTATTTTCTTTTCAATCTGAACTGATCGGTTAAACAAGCCGTGGAATAGAAGGGGAATGGAAGGAAAAGAAAATAGAAAAAAGAAACGAGAGAAAAATAAAAATTTAATTTATTTGCTGGTTATTAGAATTATAGTAATATGTATGTAAATAAGGTTATAGGTTAAGGGGTATGCAGTCATGAAGAGGACTGGTTGGGGTTGGTTAAAATTTTGTAGCGGAAGCTAGAGCCTAGAGGGCACATTATTTTGTAAATATGAGATGTAAATGAAAAGGAAATTACTTCAGTTCTTTGTCCCGTTCAAGATGTTTAGTGACCAAGATTACCTGTCCCACAGTTATGTCTCGCTTTCTGTTCCCCTAATCAAATTGAGCCACATCATCTAGTTTATAAACAAAAATTAGCGGCTTGTGTGGTACGAGTGGTAACAAGCATTACAATCTTCGTATCTCTTGCAGTAAAATTAAGAGAGGAGAGATGAACAAGAAGGTGGAGGGGATGACACTCACCATTTTTATTGGTTATTAAAGAGTAAATATGATTTGTTTTTCGTTTTTTTTATTATTATTTTTTCATTTTCAAAAGGTGTATAGATACAAATACGGGATCGAGATCTGAAATGACATTATTTTCTAGTTAGATATTTTTCTTATCTGATCGGAGAACGTGCAATCCTCTTTTATTCGTGGGTTTGGAGTTTTGAAAATTTTAAGCATTCCATTTTCTCGAAGCAATAATTCTCTTGCACATAAAACAGAAAAAAGAATTCAGTACTAAATCAATCCTTAGACAGTATTAAATCAATCGTTAATGGAACAAGTATAGAGATTAATAGAGTACAGGTGATGATAAGATTAATCATTAGATCTATGAATTAACCCTGTTGCTAAAAGCCTTTTAACACGACTTGGCATGTTTATTGTATTAAGAACGCGAATTACATTTGGAGTAATGATTTCCAATTGAATCACATAAATGAAAGGGTTAAATATAACATGCAATCGCCGAGAATTATTACCATTATATTACTCTGCTCTCTAAATTTTTAATTTACATAATGGTTCTTGAATTATGTAATTATTCCGGTAATGATTATTTTATCACAAATTGTTAATTTTTTTAACAGAAAATAGTTATGGACAAAGCGTATAATTATGTATCATTTACTTTTATGAGTCATAATCTCGTTTTTAGCCATAATTTTTAAACCATATACTTTGCACGTGACTCATTTCTGTTAAAAATTTAATAATTGATGAAAAAAAAATGGTCATTGCTGCAATAATTACATAAGTATTAATAATACAATGTGTAAGTTAAAAATTCAGAATCTCATTATTAACCACAGATACCAAACCGTATTTTCTGTAATGACTTATTTCTGTTAAATATTTAATATTTTATGGCAAAACGATCATTGTTGCAACTAGGACTATCAATTTGAACACGACACTATAATACGATTAGAAATTCGCATGTTTAGTTGACACGCTTGACACAAAATTGACACGATTAATTAATTTTTTTTTATTGAAATATTATAAAATATTAAATAATTACTGCATAGAAAATATTTTTATTGAATTTTTTTGTAAATAAAATTAAAAATAATACACTAATAGGCTATAATTTGTCTTAATAAAGTAAAACTGAAATGAAAAAATCAAATAAACAAATAATTATAATGTTTAAAAGTATTATAATGTATGACATTTTTATTAAACATATAACCTATGGGTAATATAAACTCCGCACGATATAAATAGATAGTTACAAAATGACACGAATTATCGATTGTAATTGTAACAATACAATAATAATATAATTTAAGACCTATTATTATGTAAGTTAAAAATTTATAAAATAAAGTGATATAACAAGTATAATTCAAAACTATTAATAATATTAACCCTAAATAAAATAGTGTGCGTGGCGTCTATGTAGATTTGACGGGAGAGAATAAGAATACCACTGCCTCTAACTCCCTGGGAAATGGCATTAGTGTAATGATTTTCTCTTCTTATTTATTATTAAAAGCTTAAGAGATTAATTCACCCTTAACAACTCCTAATGAGCTTTCTTCTTAAAGGGTAATTTATTAAATTAAAACATTCTGATTCCTTTTCCTCTAATTTTAAGTAAACAATACAATTGCTCAAAAAAAAAAAAAAAAAAAGTAAACAATACAAAACAATGATCTCATACCCATATATCTTGTTCCGATTCATTTTCCCTCATTCATTCCTACTACTGTTACGTAAACGTGCCATTAGGAAATTATGTTTATTTTGTTAGTGTTCCATCAGCCGTTAATTTTCGTGTTCCTTTTTTTTTTTAAAAAAAAAAAAAGTTTTCCAGAAAGTTTGATCGATGTTTATATAATAGTCATTTTTTTTGGCGAGAATTTGTGGTACTTTGTTTTAGCAACGTCTATTTTTCCCTTGTCATAATTAAATGTCCGAATAAATATTTTAACAGTTGGTATATTAATTTTTATAGGGAAACACTAGGACGGGGCATTTTGTGGCTCAGCCAAAAAAAAGTAAAAAAAAAAAAAGAAAGAAAAATAGAAAGAAAAATAAGATAGAAGGTAAGGTTATTTTGCAAAAGAGGAGTTGGGAGGACTGTTATTGAGCCCGTTAATCCTTTGGATCCTGTGTACATCGGAGATTGCAAAGTGTCTCCCAGAGAGAGAGAGAGAGAGAGAGAGAGAGAGAGTACCGATGTTCTCTACTCTGAAATTGCAGGTTTCCAACCCTGCAATCAACACCCACTGCAACCACACCTTCGCCGGAAACATCAGCTCCGACCGTTTTCCGTACGATCTCAGCCTACCTGCCCGGCGTCGGAGCTCTTTCTCCGTCAAATCAGAGTACGTCGTCTCCGCCGGGGGCGGGCCGTCGGTTCCGTCACATTTCACTGCGACAGTGGGAACTCCCTCCTTATCGTCGTCTTCTTCGCTCCAGCTCGCTCGGTGGAACCTCACGCACCGCCATGTCGTCGTGCTCAATGTCGTTGCTTGTGCGGTAACACTTCATTTCTATTTCCTCTCTCTTTAGGTTTCTTCGATATTGTTGATTTAGTTCGAACTTTGGCTAGATTTTGAGAATTTCTGAAATCTGTTAAGGGAAAACCCCCCCAAATTATGTTATGTCAATGGTGAAATGCTAATGCTGGTTTTGATTGCTTATGGTAGGTGGCAGTTTCTGCGTCCTGGCTCTTCTGTTCGGCGATCCCCGCGCTCTTGGTTGGTATCAATTGATTCTAAATTTCTCATCTTCGTCTCATGAATATGGAAATTGTTGGTATATTTGAGATTGTAGCTTTAGGAATTCCTAAACAAGTTTTTTCTCACTACCCCTTTTCAGAATATTACGGTATTTTTAATCGAATTGTTAAGAGAGAGAATTTGGAGATGGCAAGAAGGAACCCGAATTGAGCTATCCCTTCCTAATTTAACAAATCGGGAGATTCACCAATATTTGTTTTCTAAATGCATATGTAAACACATGAATGGAGGGGAAAGGGAAGCATTGTATGTATTATCATTCCCTTTATGGTCCATTGCGAATTAGTAGACACGATTATAACGAATGCACATTGAAAGAATTCGGTGGCTCTGTGTTTTTGTGTTATCTTTGTTACTAAGAATTCAATGTGGAATGCTTTTAGGCGTTCAAGAGAGCAGCTGAATCACTTGAGAAGCTCATGGATGTCATGAGAGAAGAGCTTCCAGACACAATGGCTGCTGTTAGATTATCTGGGATGGAGATAAGTGACCTTACGATGGAGCTTAGTGATCTTGGGTTGGCTTCCAAAGCTCTGTACTCTTGTGCTAACTGCTCTTTTATGTTTAACTTGTTTTTCACTGATGCATATCATTGATTCTTCAGCCAGGAAATTACACAAGGAGTCAGGAGTTCTACTCGAGCTGTCCGAGTGGCTGAGGAGAGGTTGCGTGGCTTGACAAACATGACTCCTACAGGTTACCCACTTTCCTAGTTAACTCTTTAGTAGTTCTTTTCCTGTGAGTGTGAGTTGGCAACTGGGTTTGGAGTAATGAATTTTACCTCATTTTTACTTGATTAGCATCATTGCAGGAGGTAACCAATTCGAAAACTAAGGCGGTAGGACCTCCATTGGCCAGTACCGTGAGGGGCGTGAGGGAGGGTATTGTCAAGGGTCGAGCTCTCTGGCAAATGTTTTTCACTATCACCCGATTTTCTAGATTGGCGCTTGACTATTTAGCCAATCGAAAGAAGTGGGCAGCTAGATGAAAAACTTGCTGGAGCTTCATGGAGAGGGACATCAAGATCTTCATCATGTACATAACTCTCTTTAAATGTTAATTCATTATCAGTCTGGAATATGGTTTTTGCTTTTCCCATTTCAAATTGTTAGGCTCTGAAATCCTATAGATTGCTTAGGTTGTATGTTTGCAAATAGCATGAGAAACTTTTATTTTAGGACACGTTTGTATTCTTTTGGTGCGCGTCAAGTAAAATCTCCAGCTTTTCGAACGCATGCTTGTTTCTTGAATTTCTTTTGGGGTCCTAAACAAGCTAAAATGTTACAAATGAAACTGGATTTTGCGCTGCATGTATGCTTCGTGGGCATCATTTATCTGGGGCCCAATGATGGTATGGTTTCACAAAGCAAGGTTTAGGCCTACTACACTAGATTCTGTTGGCTGTTGCAATCTTCTTTAATTCAATCACGGCATTTTTCTTTTTCTTTCATAAATGGAACATTACTTGAAGGTTTACGACGTCACTTGCACAGGCCTTTCACCAATAGGTACAATATTAATTTGGTAGTCAGGCCCATGTAGGTCTTGCTGTGGGTCCTACGTGAATGAAGGCCTAAATGTGTTCGCATGGTTCTGAAAAAAAGGTGCTATGACAAAATCCTTACAGAACTAGAGTTATTCTTCGTTCTTATATATACTATAGCTGCTATCTTGCGGGACTTTTGTTAAAGGCATGATTTTTCAGTTCTTTAAAGTAATTCTTGAGTTTTTTCAACTGTTGTGAGAAAAAATTAGGCAATTCTTCAGGTTTGTGCGCACGTCGGGGTTGAAGTAAGAGCGGCAATACGGGTCAAACATGACAATACGACTTGAAATCCGTACGGAATTAGCGGGTTTGGATTTGTCTTAAACAGGTTCGCGTCAAAATCAAGTTAACACGCTAATTTCGAATTAACTTGTTTATGATCCATGTAATACTTATTTGAAAATATTAGTATATTTTTAATATTTTATTATGCATGTGTATTGGGATTTTATGTGGTTTTAATTTATTTTTGGTAAATATTAATGTCTTAAGGTCATAAAATATATATGAATATGCCAAATATTTTAAAAATATATATTTTAGTTAATTTAGATTAAACGGTTAACGGGTTATGTCGGGTTCATTTGATCTGAATATGATTTATTTGAATAAATAGGTTATATCAGTCGTGTTGGGTCAACTCATTTATAAACGGACTCAATTCGGATTAAAATTTCTGACAATAGGTCAAATTCGATTGAGATATATATATTGCTGTACACGAATATTGATACGAAAGGAATATAACGGTTTCTAACTGGCGCGGGCTATAAGGTTAAAATGTCAGAAATAGTTGACTAAACAAGCTTGGTGGTAGAAACGACAGAGGTATGTATATATATATATATATGCTCGTGTTGGGGGTAGTGAAATAAATAAAGCTACGACTGTTATCTTAGTTTGTACTCTTAAAATGCGTATACAGAGTGAAACTCGGTTTAAATCCCTTTTTAACTTATAGTTTTATAATAGTACAAAAGCCTTTAATGTGTTCTGTCTCTAACTGTGTATACCGCTTAGAAAGTTCCTGATAAAAAAATAAATAAATAATAAACATTTATTTTTATTATTGTTTTTTTAATTACTTAAATTACGGTTAAATTAATAATCCAATAATTAAAAATAAATACGATAAAAAAAAATTTCCACCACACTGGCAGCTATATATATATATTATTTTTCTTTTACCGTACATGGAAATGAAAATTTAATGAGACAGAGAGACGTCTTGGGAAACAGATGTAAATTGAATTGGGGAGGTCAGAAATGGCAGACAGAAACAAATGCACCCACATGATAACAGCATTGAACCTACCCAGAGCTCATTCACTGAGGAGACATGACGAGCTCATTCACTGAGGTGACATATATTATAATCAGTAATTTTGCCTCTTTTCCTCGTTTTTTTATTGAACGAAATAGTTCCATCTTGGAAAGTAGGAAGAAGAAAACAAGACCAGTAACAGACTCAAAACAAGTGAGTGAAAGTGGTCAAATTATCTCATTAATACTTGACTGTTTCTTTTCATTTCCACTATTAATTTGCTATATTCCTTTATGTGGCTGGAACTTCTCTTTAATCAAATAGCCTTTGTGATCAAATTTCTATCCAAATCTCTCGAACAAAATCAATGTCATTTGACATTTATTAATTATGAAA
>JXTB01000528.1:11163-29501 GCA_002914805.1 Parasponia andersonii | reverse complement strand
AACAGGTACCCTATATATCTTTCATTCCTGCTGTACAATATTTATGTCAAGAGTAAATTCATCTTGGTGGTCATTTACTTACGAAAATGACAACTTACTAAATACTGGTACTAAGATTTTTCCAGGTATGATGAGTTTTCTTTAAAATAAAAAATTAAAGAAAAAGTAAAAAATGATTAACTTACTTAAAAAAAAAATACAAAAAAAATGGCAGCTGTTAACTTTAAGAGAGCTTTCCGTGTGTTTATAGTTAGAACGTCCGAGATTTGCCTAAATATTTTTTCAACAAAAGTAAAGCACGGTGGGGATGGGGAATCAAGCATACTCATTTTTTGTATTGAGAGGTACATCATTATCAAAATTTAGGGAGCCAACTACATACAGTGGAACCAATTATTAGGCAACGATTATGTCGCCCTGGGCATTTGAGAACTTATTTGATTTTTGGAGAAATTAAATCTCACAGTTTAACGACCAACCCCTTAATGAAAAGGTATACTATAATTAGAAAAAAAAAAAAAAGAAGAAGAAAAGCAATGGATCATTTGTTACGCTGCATTAGCAAGAGAACAAGTTATTTGTTCCATGTATAATAAGGAGTATATTTTTGTTTATAAATATGAAATAAATATAACTAAGACCTTGTTAATTATCAGGCAGAACGACACTGATAATTAATTGACTAAATTTCACCAGTACCTTCTAATTTTTTTTTAATAAAAGAAATTGAAATAACTGATCTTTTCCCTGGAACTCAGTGTACATTAATAAAGATAACAAAATGAGTCTTTGAAGATGAATATTTACTCCCATAATTTTTTTTTTTTGAAAAAAAAGACCAGAAACAAGAAAAAAGAAATTGCAAACAATACATATATATATTTTCCACCAAAGAATCAAATTTTAACCACAAAAGATGAACATTGACTATAGATCAATTGGATTCACTATATATGAGCTGTTAAAATTGTCATTGATTTGAGGGGAAAAAAAAGACATGGATGCATGTCTTTTGACCGTATAACCAACTAATTAATTAAAGAAGCGATGAATGACAAACTTAAATATATACAAAGGCAAAGAAACTAAAATCTTGACATTCAGAGCTCAAATATTCAAATGGTGATGGGGATTTAACTCTTAAGTATACAAGAATATTATAAGAGTAAAATCAGTTGTTCTGACCACCTCCTCCACGGACTGGTCCTGATCTTCTTTGTGGCTGCCTTCCAGCCAATGATAATGTCAATGGTGTAGTAGATACGTACTCTTCCTGCAATATTAATATTATTACCAAAAATTAATTTCAACAGAAAGAAATTAAGAAGAAGAAATAATACTTACGCATTATATATATATATATTGCATGTAGCAACAGAGATGGAAGATTATTAGTATTACATTGATTTTCTTTTCAGTCTCGGATGGAACATCATTAGGATCATCAGAAGGTGTAGTTTTAGTTGGAGAAGGTGAATCATAGCCGAAGCACTTGAAGAAAGCCTTGACTAGTTGGCTACACAAGTAGCTGCAAGGACTAAACAAAGTGTTGCTCTCTTCTCTTACTTGTTCTCCTTGCTCATTCTCATCATCCATTTCTTGAGTTTTCATCTTTATCCTTTTTTTCTTTTTTTTTTTCTTTATATTTTTCTCGAAAATATATCTTCTTCTTTTTCTGCTTGTTTTTGTGTCTAAGCCCTTTCTCTGATCTGCGGTGGTCTTTGGGGTTCGGGGTATTTATTTCGTTTTTGTTTCAGAATGTCTCTGGCAGAAGACACCTGCCACTTTGTATTTACATACATATATATTAAATGCGATTTTTTAAAAAAAATTATTTCTTTTATTGATCTTAAATTAAATGCATTGAGATTATTTATAAGGGTGTGTACCACTCTTTCATCTCTCTTTTGACTTCCATTATTTTGCTTTGTAGTTTTTGGTGAGATTCTTTTTCTAAAGTTTATATAATTGATCAGGGATAAAGGATTTTTTTTAAAAAAATTGAAGTTCTGTTGTAACTTATTTCAGATAATCTAGAGAGTTTGAGTTGTTTTACTCTTTGTTTTCTGACTTCTGTTTCCTAGTATGTAGGATAAGATCGAGCTTATTAGTTTTGATGTGTGTAAATATTTCTGTTCATTTAGAGTGAAGAATTCTTTTTTTCTTTTAATATTAGAAAAAGTCATTGTATTTTTTTTTTGTTTTGCTTATCTAAAAAAATAGCAAGTTTATTTACCTGAAAAGATCAATTCATTACTAAAAAAGTTCATTTAACCAATTAATTAAATTCTACAATATAATTGGTGAATGACACTAAAACTGCTCCCATGAATAGTACTAAAAAAGTGGTAAATAAGTACAATCTCTAGCACTAGGTAAATAAGTACAATCTCTAGCACTATCTGTTAATTAATTAACAGGCTGTTTTTCCTTTTTTTTTTTGTCCCTAAATAGAATACGTACTTTTTTTTTTTTTTTTAACATACATACCGTGCAAACGCGACTGATTTTGGCTAATTACATAAGCTAAAATATTCATATATTATGACACAGAAACTTACACAATTCCAATTCTCATCTAACATAGCATTTCAGATTATATGAAAAATGAGTAATAATAATTACCAGTTAAGAACCTTAGCATCAAGTTCTTATGGCTGTCATTCGGCTAAAAACTTGCAAAATTATTTAGTAGGACATACTATGATTTGTGTACTCCACGCTCATTTCTCCATATATCAGTTCATGAAAATAGCCAAACACACTTAATCACTATCCCAGCGGTGCATACTTGTTACTTGTTAGTATTTTTGTTATGAAAAAGTTAATTAGTTGAGAGATAGACATGTGTACGGCTCCAGTTACCGAAATGTGGAAATCGTAGCCACCGTTTGATCACGCCTATATATATATATATATATATATATATATATATATATATGTAAGATATGTATTATGTGATAAAGAATGATATATTGAACGACATTATATTTCTCTGTAATTGCAACTGAGATTCTCTCGGCTACACACTTGCAACTCAGATGCTTCTGTCATGAATAAGCCAAACACTAAAATCTGATATATGCATGTGTTCTGCCAAAAAAAATGTACTGGCAGGGTTAGGTGATCTATTCTCTTGCCGATATTCTTCTTTTCTGCTTTATTCAATTAGCAGCATCTAACCCCCAAAAGATTGTCCAACTACTTCAAAACTACACCAATACATCTTATATTCACTTAATAAAAGAACCCAAAGTAAATGTATTTCTATTTAATGTTCATTCGCGAGAAGTGATAGATACATACTAAAATATTCTTATTATCTTTTTTCCTCTTTCCCAAGTAATAGGATATAATATAAGATGTACGGCAAAAAATACTTATAATACTTAAAATTAGAATGATCTATAATTTAAATTTTAAAATTTAGACTCTATAAAATAATATATTAAAATTAAGAATTTTTAAAAATTAATACATTATATAGATTTTTTTACTAATTTTAGTAATGAAATAAATAATAACATCTTATATTAAAACTGGAGTAGTCCTTATTATTTTCTTTAAATTTAAGTATATTATTGTCTTTTATCAGTTAAGGAATTATTTTTCAAAAATTCTTAATCTCAAGATATTATTTTGCTAAGTCTAAACTTTAGGATTTAAATTGCAGAATACTCAAAGTTCAAGATTTTTTTTTTGGCAGTTTATCCATATAATATAATATAGAAAAATCATCATAAAATGAGCGTGTTTTCGTTAATTTTCTTTTAATAGAATATTACATATATTTTGAAATATCAAATTGAACTTGTTAAAGTTTCATTTTTTTTCAATTATTTTTCTGAATTTTGAAAACTTTTTCTATCTTTAGTTAAGTAGAATGAAATAAGAATGGTAACGAGAATTATAATGAATTAGAACTAAAATGAGGATAAAAATAATATTTCATTATTTGGTTGAATTAGAGAAATAGAATAAAATAAATACAATAATAACTAAAATACTCTTACTTTTAGATATCCTAATAGGACAAAAAGAGAAAATTGAGTTATAAAGTAACTTATTAAAATGTGGATTCATTAATTCTTACATTTTTTAAAGAAATGAGAATTCTCTCAAGTAATGGAATTAAGATTCCAAAAAAATCATGAATATTTATGATTCTATACTTTAAAATCCAACTAAATAACTCATAAAATAATGACGATTTCATTATAAAGTTCATTCCAACCGACCAAATATGAGTTTTCTCGAAAGAAGTTAAATAAGAGAAAATTGAAAATGAAAATTACCCTCAAAGAACAATGAAACTCAAAATTTTTCTTGATCAAAGAAAAAAAATATAACCTAAAATCTAATTAAAATAAAACTAAATTAAAAAATTAAATTAAGTTTTCCATTTTTTTGGATTTACATTTATTTTTATTACGGGTTTCACTGTTTGAAAGGCAATTTTGCGAATTCATTTCGATTTCCACCTGTCAGATAATTGATTTTAGTATTTGTTATCTGACATGTCAGCAGAGTTAGTCAGAAGTAACTAACGGATCCTGGTGTTAGTATTGTTAGTTAGGCAGTTCGAAGTTTGTTAGCTTGGGAAGTTACTTCAGAGAAAGCCTCTTTATCTTTTTCGTATATATAAGGCTGTGATTCTGAGACTAAACTCACTCTGTTTTTATTTCGAGAGAAAGGTTAACAGGGGATTTGGGAAGTGAGCTGAGAGCTAAATAGTCATCTTCTTTGTAAACTGAGTGAGAACGAGGACCAAGATTTATTTGGTTACTGAGTGTATAACTCTATTTCAATTCTTAGTGGATTCATTGGCAGCTGGTCGAAGTAGATGTAGGACTCAACCACTATAATTCTTTGTGTTGGTTCTATGTGATTACTTTGTGTCGTTGTTATTGGGTTCTTGGTCAGAAACTTTTAAGTCAAGGTTGTGATAATCTGTTAGGAATCCAAAGAAATAATCGACAAAAAAGAGATTTGATGAAGATTTAATTTTACATTTCTAAAAATCTATGGGAATACCTTAAAATGTTAAGAAATACAGGCCCATTTTATGATAATTGCCCTACTATACACATGGTCCTGCTTAATAAAAGCTTTTTCCAATTTATCAACTTAATGATCAAGTTGAGCTTTGTCCAATTCCAAATTAATGATAAAGTTGCTGGTCATGCCAGTTCCTTTTCATATTTCGTTCAATTTTGCAATAATGGCTTCCTCTATTTGTTTTCTTTCTTTTGGTCTCACTCTTTGCGATTTGTAGATAACATTTCCAGCTTAGTTAAATACAGGAGTTGTTGAGTGCATATCCTTTTCTGAGAAGATAGCAGTAAACATCAATCTGATTTTAGAAATGTGCTTACGCATAATCCCACTCATAGTCTATTTCTTTTATCTCAAAAATATATTTGACGCTTTCACCACCTATGGACAACCTACAATTTGATGGCTATTATTAGAGGCTTGTTTGATATCGCTTTCCTTCATTTTTACCCAATAAAATAAAAAGTGAAAATCCTTTAAAATAAAATAATAACTGAAAGCCTTCTTTCGATCTCTATTATTTCATTTTAGTTAAATTATCAAAAACAATACTAATGTCAAAAATCACTTGTTCTCCTTTTTTACCATTTTTTTTCCTGTGATTGTTGTTCTGCTTTCACCTTGACTTTGTTCCATTCAGACAGTTTTTATTATTTTTTTCGCTTGATGACGTGCATATCATTAATTACTTCATACTTCAGTGACATTAAATCAATTTTTCTTTTCAATTCATAATAGTAATTGCATTAGCAAAGATGATGAGTGTTTTCTTTTCTTTGCTTTTTTTTTTTTTCTTTTGGTGTGATTATTTGGAAACTTTGGCTGCAGCGTAATAACTTTGTGCTCAAGTTGTGTAGACCAGCGTAACTTGTGTTGGAAGAAGCAGGCCTTTCAATCCACAAAGATACTAGGCTTTGCCAGTGGATCAAAATTTTCAAGTGATCACGAGAACAGAACTAACACATTACACTACAAAGTTACTGATTTTTACAAACTGAAATTGAATGAACGCATTGGTGGTGGGCACTGCTTGACATTGTGAAGCCTCTTCTGGATATCATCACCATTTACAATCCTATGTCAGGCACTGAAAGTGTTAGTGGGGCATCCCCGGACAGCTGAACAAGAAATACTTGTACTAATCCGTGAAAGGGAAATGTTTCATCATGTCATTGGTCTTTTCTCTTTCTTCTTCGTGAGGCTGAAGAGTTCTCAGAGGTGGAATCCAAATCCAAATCCAAACCCAAACACTTGAGAAATGCGGTTCTTGCGAGTCTGAAATAGTGGCAAGGATGGAAATCTAAATGGGTTCCGGCGGAGAAGTCTTCCCTGGCCGAGTTGTCTTCTCCTCGTCTCACTACTCTTCTGCTCGTGCCTGGTGCTAGCTCCCCTTTTATACTCTGGCTTTCGCCAACCTGATCAAGATCATCCAATCTGTCATGATATGAACATTACTCTCTCGTTTTGCATAATTCTCTAATTCTAATGACATCCATATTTTCCATGCTGTAGGACGTTTATCGATAGTGTGTATCTAAGTGGCTGCTGACCCGTCAAAATGGTTGACATTTCTTCTTACAGCAGGAATTTCGGTTAGTTACATAAGATTCTGGGGAGGGGGGGTTGAGGAATATCAGGGGTTGGGGAGAGACTTGTCGGAGGTGTGGAAGAATTTTCCGGTGTAATGGAGCTGAGCTCTAGGGGAGAGAAGGAGAGTTTCTCGAATACTCTCCATTACTGCACTGTTTTCTATTTGTTTTTCTCTGCTTTATTTCATCAAATATATAATCAGAATAATCCCACCTCCAGAAGTGTTCATTTTTATTACCTTTGTTCTAGAAAATTGCGTGTAGTTGGGTTAATGGACTTGCAGGATCTATCACATTTACTACTGCTAGAGTACTTTTTCACATCCTACAGCAAATTTGCCGCTTAGCCTTAGGCATAATGAAAGATCAGATTAAATAGCAACTTCAATGAGTGTTACAGCCAAGCCACTTAAAATCATAGCAGAATTTATGGAATCTACATACTATAAGGGCAAGGAGACTGGGATAGAGAAACATATAGCATTACTGTGACATTATTTTTCAATCATATGAAATTTTCAAAGTTAAGATCTTCAAGGAAATTGGATGAACTAAGGAACAGTATAAGGAAACCGCATTTCAAACTTCATAGCCTCCAGAAGAATCATATAACCAATAATCTTATAGGAATAAGACAACTAATGCAAGTCATGTTCCTTTCAATAAAGAAATAAAGACAAACACAAGCCATCCAAAAAAACATTATCAAAAAGCGATGATCTTCAAGTTCTTTCATCTATTTGTTTGCTTATTATGTATTTTCCCTTTGAAAGAAGATGAAGCGAAATATTAGTCGAGGTAGTATATGAGCCAAATAAAAGAGACAAGAGTTACAATGTTTGGAACCGTTGAAAAATAATATCAGGTCGGTGATGCAGAATAAATTAAAAAACCCCAAGATAAAGAGAAAAAAATAAAATAGACTAAACATCAAGAAAGATGGTTACATATAACATATTGCAGACAAAGATGGTCACAAACAGCTTGCAAAAAACTTTTATATTTGAAAATAACTTGTTTTGGGTCTTGATACAGTGACATGACATTCAGGAAATGAATACAATTTGCTTATTTTATATTGAAATCTGCCGAGTTGTTGACATATCCGAGTGTTGTGATTTATTAACGAAATTGAGATGAAATTAGCTAATATATGGAAAAAATATTTTAGTTTTGTTACCCTGGTCTGATTTGAAATTGAGATGAAATGAGCCAATCTATAGAAGAAATAGCTTAACTTTATTAAACTGGTCTGATGTGTCAATCCAAAAATATTCTTAAAATAACATTATTACCACCCTGGTCTGATGTGCCAATCCAAAAATATTCTTAAAAAATATTTAAGCTGCCAACCTTTGTGAATTTCTTAATCAAGACAACTGGAACGATCTAGATTTCACTTTAAATAATGCAAACATAAGAAAAGAAAATTATATAATTAAAAATTAGAAAAGGTCAAAAAATTGAATTGAGCTACATCTTAGACTTAACCGATATATCTATTAAAAGGGTAAACCGCTATCTGTGATCCATCGATGTTTGCAACACTTTGGTCACCAATGCCATTATCAAAATAAAATTGTGTGTACAGAGACTAGTTAATCTGGTTCGAAAAGTGAAAGATCAAACATTTTATATGAAAAGAATCAAAATAAAAGCAGTAACTTCTTTTCAAAAATAAAAAATAAAAAGCGATGAGTCACTTCAAAATTACAAAAAGGGCAGTAAAGTACACAACTTTAATAATTTCTTCCCTTTTAATTTAGTTTCTTTTTTTTCCTTTCTTTTTTTTTTCCTCTTACCTTAAGACTTTCGACTCAATGAGGAAATTTCCTCGGATTAAAATTGAACAAAAAAAAGGGTAATAAGAAATAGGAAAAAGAAAAATGTTAAATCATAAGAATGAGGCTTCAAATTTTTGGACTAAATTCAAAACCTGTCATTTGAAGTATATTGTGCACATCACTTCTGCAAATAGTTACTAAATTAATCACAAGCATACCAATAAACTTCGATAAAATTAGTAATTTTTATAGGTAGCAGAAATTGTCACGAATCAATTTCAATAAGTTTGCGTACCGTGGAGTTCAAGACTAACATTTAACTAAATTTACACACAAAAGCTGAAAACGAAACCAAGAACTAAAAAATTTGACCCATCTTTTTTTCCCTCCCCCTCTTTAAAGCCCTTAATTTTAATCAATACAAAAACTTCAAAATCTGGGAAACGCTAAAGATTAAATAAACTGGCTAGAGCTAATCGTTATGCTAATCCTATAATGAGTCTTTCAATAAACCCCACAAACAATTACAACTTTATTCTGTAAATTAAAGCCAATATCTTTATTCTCCAACACTTTCCCACCAACCAAACATAAAAAAGAAAGAAAATCCGGCAAAAGAGAGAGAATTTCTCACCTGGGTATTCTGCAAACGATTTGTAATGACCGTTGTAGCTGTATTTTGCTTATTTGTTATATGGGTATCGTTGGAAACAAAGTGAGAAGAAGAAGAAGTGGCTATGGCGGCGATGTTGTCTGTGGGATCTAAAGTGAAAAAGCAGTAGAGAAGAAGAATAAGGAGGAACATCACCAAGACCTGGACCCATACCAGCCACGGGATTCTGAAGCTTGCTACTGTCAAATCGTCCCCAGAATCAAACATGCTTTCTTATTTTTTCGATTTTTTTATTATAATTTTTCTGGGAAAATAATTAATAGTTTCCCAGAAAATTTATTTGACGGAGAAAGAAAAAGGGTTAGCGAGGATTGGAATCTTGACATATTCGGCTAGAGAGATGGCAATATAACGGTGAAAGAGCCTCGGGAAGAGATTCAGAAAGTGAGAAACGACAATTTTAATTGTGGGTTTTGCGGACCAAGAAAATGACTTGTTTTTGAAAAGCCGTTTTACTTCAAGTTCAACTCCCACGCGCAAGTTAAGACGCGTAAGTTAGATTGACTTATTAACTTCATAGGTTTGTGGCACTAACTAAATAAACTAAATAAATATTTAAGAGGGAAATTATGTATACTTCTTTTCGCTCTATATTACAAAAAATTTATTTTTTCTTTGTATATTCCTTATATTCTAAAAATACTATTTTCTTTACTTTATATATTTCTTATTTTGTTGTACATTTTGAATTTTTTTGAAAAAATCATTATTTTTTAAAACAATTACCATTAATCCCATCATGTTTTTTTTTTTCACACTTTTCCCTTTTTTTCCTCCCAAATTGATATATATATATATATATATATGAATTTTACTACGCTTTTTTTTTCCTTTCCCCTTTTTTTCCTCCCAAATCGATATATATATATATATATGAATTTTATTACGTTTTTTTTTTTTTTGCTCTCCAATATATATGTGAGATTAATGTTCATATAATAGCAGTTATCATAGTTATCTAGCCCCTAAATATGTATCACATATGTATTTCTATTTACTCCATTCTCAATTTGGGATTTCTTTAAGATTATATGATTAATACATAGTAAAATAAAAATATTATAAATTTATAAAATCACCAGATTTTCATAGATTTGTAAAATTATTCTAACGTGAAGAAGTAGTTCCCATCATGTAAAGAAGAAAAGATGAAAATTTTATGTGGCTATATAGATTAGAAAAAAAAAAAAAGAAAAATTCAATTCTATTTGTATAATCCTTTTTTTCTATCTTTTTTTTTTTTTTACATTTTCTAAATTCTTAATTGGGTGTTGTTACTCAGTTATTATTATTTTTTGGGTGCATTTGAAGAATGAAAAAATAAATTCCTTTTAGGATTTAAGTAAATTAATATGTTTATGTTTTTTCCCCTTATTTGGGTGCTGGTACTATATATAACATAATAAGTATTTTTGGTTTTGGATTGTCCCGAGGATAAATTTGTTATTAAAACTATGAATATACATAGTTCAAATATTAAATTTGTTGTTAAAACTATGAATATACATAGTTCAAATATTAATAGATTTAGAAGTTTCTTATTCAAAAATCTCACTAAATTAACTAATTTTTTTCTCAAATTAAAATTTTTCGGGAAAAAATGCAAAATAGTCCCTTTTTTTTTTTCTTTTTTAAAAAAAAGTCCACAAAGTGAATTCATTGATCAGACAACCAAATTGTTATGCACAATATTATAAATAGAACTTTGAAGAACAATTCTCTTCCCTGAAATAGACTCATCAAGATTATTACTAGTGTGGGTGACGTAAAATCCGAAAAATTATAAAGGCATTTTAGATTTTTTGTGTTGAGTAGCAAATTTGTAATTAAATAATTTTCGGATTAAAATAAGAAAAATATTTGGAATATTTTATTCCTTTGCAAAAGTGTCCGTAATTTACTTAAAAGTGTTCTTAGAGTCAAATTCTCAGTAAGAAGACCCTTGAGAAAGAGAGAAACAACAGTTTCTGTCTGAGCTCCGCCGTACTGCCACCACCACCCACATTGAAGGTCTTCCAAAGACAAAGCTAATGCCACCAGTGGTGCCACGTTTCGACGTCAGATAAAGTCACAGCGGTCTTGCGAAGATTCTACCTTTGGTGAGGTTTCCGGCTACTGGCCTGATGTTTGACCTCTGTTTTTGATACGTCCATCGTGTATGGTCTTCTTTCATCATTGTCGACCACCTTCAAGTAGTTGCACGTCAAAATTCATTTCCGGTAAGTTTTTACCACTTTTACCATTTTTACCAACTATGTAAAAAATGATATTTTCGTAAATTTTTAGTTTGATAATTATTTTATCCGAGGGAAATATATGAAATGAAAAAGGGTTAAAAACCATGAATAATTACAGTTAGTAGAAGTAAAAACAATATCTGATGTTGCGGTAACTTTTAAATAGAAAAAATATGATATTTTTCTAATTTAGAATAAAAAGTGATATTCTTCAAAAACTAAATAGTGTTGGACCACAATCTGTTACTATTCAGATTTGGGCCTTGGCTGATGTTAGAAAACTGCTCCTTTCTGAAATATTATTACATAAATGACATTTTGACAATTAATCAGTGAAGGTGACACTTTTTCAAGTTATTTTTGAAAGTAATATTTTCTAAAATAATTCTATAATAATAAAATTTTCTAAATATTTCATAAAGTGATATTTTTACAAATAATCACAAAAAATGATATTTTCTAAATTCATTTGAAAGGTGCTATTTATGTAATTATCGGATTTTCGAGCGTAACTTATGCCCTGAACCTCGAAACTGAATTCTGACTTCAAATTTGGACTCAGTGAGGTCTGACTTCAAATTTGGACTCAATGAGGTCGAGACATGAATTTTGATGTAAAATATGACTATGTTACGTAGTATCACGAAAATTAGATTTTCATGGCATAAAAAAATTGTACCATTTTTTTGTGCCACAAACTGGTTCTATGTCAGGGTCCGTTTTTGATAAGGTATGTGTCTAACCTAATATTTTTGGGTACTCTGAATTTAGTGTTGACCTCTGTTTCTCTATTTAAGGCTCCGGTGGAAAAATCACTTTTTCAAGTGGACTTATTAGGATCCGGAAACTACTATTCGCATACCCAAGTAACCAACAGGAGTTTCTTCGAGTGTCATTGGCTTGGTATTATTACCATATTGAGATAGGGATTTAATTACCTGATTTTATATCTGTTTTGATTTATAATTGCATTAAAACGTATTTATAAAAAATTGTGATTTCACGATGGTTTGAAAAAATTGTTGAAAATTATTGGATTATACTGGGATTAGACTGTGTGGATTATTTTACAATTTTAATATTGTGATTATGGGATAAAATAGCAGTGTGCTTCTCATGTTACAGTAAATCCCAGAGTAATGCCAAATTGGACTTTGAAGCATGATCTGATTCATAGATGTATGGTTATTGTGAATTGTGATATGTTGTACATACTATAAGATCACACACTTGAGTTCCATTATTGCATCATGATAGTTTATATCGTCGGCGAGTTACTACAGTGCTAGGTGAAAGACTTAGACCCTTGCACAAGTTTTTGCTGATACACCTATGAGCAGTATCAGGATGCTATATATTTTTTCTACAAAGGTATTACAGGGCTATGATGGATGAGAGCTCACTTATATTCTTGTTGATGTATGATATATACATATATATATATATATATATATATATAATGATGTGGTTTTAGATTTAGTTTTGAATATGTGATTATTCTGGGTACCAATTATTTTATAAATGGATTTTGGAAAAAGGTATTTACCACACAGATTTGGTAAAATTACATCCATCCAAAAAGGTAATTGAATTTCTACAGAGCATGTGAATGCTCACTCCCCTACTTCTTCCTCTTTCAGGTGTTTTTCTAGTTGAGGTAGTAATCCTGGTGGTCAGACAAGCTGTGTAGCTTGTACTTACAGTTCTACTCTTAATTCTTGATGGGTGTTCATACTCTGTTGACTTTCTTTCCTTATTCAATTATTTAGCCAAGGTTAGTAAGTGGATGTATGTGGATGATTTTGTTGATAATTTGTGAACTTGAAATTGAAAGTGATTTTTTGTAACTTATTTTGGACATTGAATCAAAATTTTTAGTTGAACTCAATTTATCAAAATTTATGATTTCTCAACAAGTTTCCAAATGAGATAGTTAGAAATTTTCTTAAACTCTGATGAGTATTTTTCTTAAGTAATTAAAACTAATAAAAGTTTTAATGATTATCAAATTATCTAATACTTGATTTCTTCTAAATTTTGTAAAATTAATATTTTATTATATTTTCACATAAAATTACTAAAAGTCACGGTTTTAGATTTTCGGTTGTGACAGACTACCATTTTTTTTGTGCGAGAAATATAAGAGCAATTTCCAAAAACATTCTCAAATCATTAAAACTTGTTTGTAAATATTTGATTTGTTTGTAAATATGAAATAAGATAGTTTTTCTTTTTAATTGCATGTCACACGCCTTTTTTTTTTTTTTCTACTTAATACAGTGTTAATAATTCTATATAAAAGGGACACTATTATCTCTTATTAGTTAAATTTGGATATTTATTTTATATAAGGACCAAATTATTATTAATTAAAGAATTTAGGATCTTTAGGTTTAGTGCTACAAACTCAAATTTTCAATATGTATACAACTAAAAGGGTTAGTGGCACAAACGCAAATGGTACTTCATCTGTTTCACTTTCATCTTAGCTTGTCTTTGTCTTAAATCAACGTTACTTCTCATGTTATCTCCGTGTTAAATCAATATTACTTGTTATAAACAAGAGTCGATTTGTTCATGAATAATCAGTCATTTCCCCACATGATATTTGTCTTCACATGAGTTTGTCGATTCATTTGTGACTTCATATTCAAATGTATTTAAATGGCAAAGTTGTTCTCTTTTACCCCAAATACTAATACGTTTGAGGATAGTTAATAGATAAAATTGAAATGACGTTTCTTCTTTTAAAGAATTAAATAAACGCAGTCACTAATTTTTTTTTCTACTATATATTTCCAAATAGCTATTTTTTTATGATAATAAAATAATGATGAAGAGTTAAGAAAAATATTTTTATACATGGTTAAATATATATATAAAATAAAAAGTGCATATTATAGCAATTTTTGCATTCATTCATTAGTATGATGAAATATTTTCAGAAGTTATATCCCAAAAGATGCAAACTTTTGTTCCAAAAAACATTCTCAAAGATAAAATGACTATATAGTATTTGCCCACTATCAATATTAGCGTTAGGGAGCAAAACAAAAACCAGTTTGACATTTGGAGGAATTTGAATACAAAGTTAAAAAACTTAAGGGAAAACATTGATCCTGAGGGTAAAAGATGAGTAATTGTTCTTTATTCAAGTTGGGCAGAGCATTGATAGAACAAAATTAAAAAAAAAAAAATTATAGGATGATTTTGTAGTACGTATTGGCCACGTAATTACATGCTATGTTGCGTTTTAGCTTTTTTTTTTAATCATATATTGTATTTTGGTTATAATCAGTCATTCAAATTTAAATTTGAGATAATTTATACACTCTTTAGATTAAACAAAAGTTAATATTTATTTTTTCCTTTACCAAAATACTACTTTTTAAACATATATTCAAAAACTATTAGTTAGTTATATAATCTAAATTAAGTTTTCAATTTTTTTATTTGAATTTTTTTTAACTAATTGTTATGTTAGTGATTAATTTTGGTTTGGTCTTAAATTTGCGTTAATCTTAAATTATATCTGTTTGAATCGAAGAATGGCTAATTTGATAAATTTATTGTTAAAAATTGATGTTTGATAGAAAGGCAATATGAAATTGTCACCAATCTTATATCTAAAATTATAAGATTATCAAAAATACAAGAAATAAACTGAACAAACCGGTCAAATTACAAATTAGTTGTAGTACAAAATAATCATCTTTTATTATAATAAAATTACTAGTTCTCCTGGATTCAGATGGATACAACTTGCAAGTTGCAAATTACAAATTAATTTTAATACAAAATAATCATCCTTTATTATAATAAAAAAACTAGTTTTGAGTTCACCAAGACATTCGGATGGATAAAAAAACTGGACGGGAAGAAGGAAAGTATATATATATTGAGTCCACCATAACACAAACCCCTCCCCTCAGGTGCAGTTTGGTGTTTCACAGGATTTTATGAAAATTCTCGTTCGGCTGATCGTCATTTTTCTTGGAATCTCTTACGTATGAGTAAAGGTTTATGTCATTTTCCTCGGGTTTGCGGAGGAGATTTCAATGGGATAGTGTCTCTCTCTAAGAAGATTGGAGGATTAGATTGACCGGCTTCTGCTATTTTAAATTTTCGTATGGCTCTACTGAATTGGTAGATCACATGAATTGTTGGATTTAAAACGATTTTCGCAGCAAAAGATTGACACAGAAGTAATCAAAAATTTTCTCAAAACAATTGACTATACAAGTGTATAGTATTAATTCATAGCAAATAGGAATAAATAAAGAGAATAGATCTAATACTTCTTGTAACTTATTAGCGGATCCTAATTTTACACGATTTTCCAATCCAAGCTTCAAGCACAACTGGATGAACGTGTGGGCGCTATGTACAATTTCTTAAACTCACACTTTAGGCCCTTAGAATAGAAAGACTTTTTTTTTTTTTTTTTNATTAGATATTTTTAAATTCAAAATTTAAACAATTAATTAATCCAAAATTAATTAATTAATTAATAACAATTATTAATTACATATAGATAAACTATTTATCTAGATAAAGTGTACAATAATAGAAATAATGTAATATCCAATGTTTGTAAGAGGTAGAACTGGGGACTTATGAACCTATAATTCAAGCTCCAATAAATTATGATAATTATGATAATTAATTAAACTCTTTAATAAATTTGTCTAATTTATTAATTCCAGTATTACTCTACTAAAAATATGGAATTGCACTTTTGAAATTACATAATTAATTTACTCAGAAAACATCGAGTAGTCCATCGATTTAATCGTTACATGTAGTTCAATCCCCCATAGACAATTCATAATTGGAGCTAGGTTATATTCCGTTTACCTCTCCAATTATATCTTTATCCATGTGTACCATTGATTCTCTAATTAATAATTAATTTATAAATCCATTATAAATTAAGTACTCAAACTGTTCAAGTCCTGAATCAATATACAAGGGAATCATCTTTCTAGCTTTCTAATGGAAGGAATGGATTCCATATATATAAGCTACTTTCCCAGCTACTCATCTCTTAATGCTCCCAAGATACAAGTATTTCGGTCTGTTTAGGAAACAAACCTTTAACAAGTATGTCAAAGAACATAATATTATAAATAGGAGTCTATAACTACTTAGGATTAAGATTGATCTACCACGACTAAAAATGTGTACTATCACGGCACGTGCACGGAAGCGCCGTGACAAACGTGGCAATACCACTGCGCCTAAAAAGTGTCGTGGTATAGGCGCCGTTGAATATATCTTTCACGGCACCTAAAAAGTGCCGTGGTATTTAACTTTCACGGCGCCCATAAGGCGCCGAGGTAGGGTCCCTATATAAAAGACCAAAATAACGAGCCCAGCAGAGCCAAACTCGCCCTTTTCCTCCACTTCCAGCCGCAGCCAAGAGTCTCTCCCTTCCACCATTTTCACCGTTTTTTCCGGCAAACAAGGTATGTTTAAGGTTTGAAACTCGTTTTTGTCACTAAAATTAGATTACCGATTGTGTTAACCATGATTTTGAACAATTATTTTGTAGAAATTTCATATTTTAGGTTATATTTGAAAGAGTTTATATTTGGAAACCCTAATTTATCAAATGTGAATATCTTGAACATGCATTAATAATATTCACTCTTGTAATGCCGAATTAGACTATTTATTTACTAGAAATCTTATTTTTGCGTAAGTTTTGCTATTTAAGTGAATTAATCTGAATTTGTTATTATTTTGTTGCTATTTTTTTAATTTATTTTAGGTGAAATGTGAGTTCATTTAGTTGTAAAAAGTTTCAAATTGAAAGTGTGTATATGAATTTATATGAATTTCATATTTATTTACTAGAAATCGTATATTAGGTTATACTTTTTAATTTCTATCCTTAGTGTCAATTAATCTAAATTTATGCAATTTTAATTGAATATTGTGTAGTTTTTTAGAAATTTACATATTCAATGTTTAATTTAAAGTATTATGGATTATAGATGTTTAATTTTATTTATCATTTTAATTTGCGTATAGGTTTTAGTAGAAGTTAGAGTACTAAGATTATTTGTGAATTATCAAACTGAGCAAACTGAGGTATGTTTTCTCAAATTTTTTTCTTTTATTGACTTATGCATGTCACTTTCACATTGGTTTTATCTTATTATTTTGGAAAATTTAAACTAGATGAGATATGATATCATATAGAAAATTGTATGTTTGGTAATATGATGATGTTATAATTGTATGAGATTGGTTGAGTTTATTATTTGTGTTGATATTATTTTGTCATATGTTATATTTGGTTGATTGACAAATTGTTTGTAACAAATGAAACTATTTAAGAATAAATTAAGTTCTGAATTTAGTAGTACTTAGAAATATAAGAATAATTTGAAATGAGTATTAATTTATAATTGGTGGTTTAGTTACTCAATTGGTTAATGCTAGAAATAGGGGAGATTATGTATAATTTTTTATGGTACTCAATTTAGTTAGTTTTTTATATCAGTTGTTTATTTTTTATTTTTTTTTCAATTGTACTTAGAATGGATAAGGAATGGATATTGGCGGATAGACTATCGACTGAATATAGAAAGGTAGTTGATAGCTTTTTGGAGTTTGCTATTGAAAATGTCAAAGATTCCAATTTAATTCCATGTCCGTGTATTAAATGTGGAAATTTACAAAAGATAGGTGTTAAAAAGATAAAAGAGCACTTATATTTCAATGGAATAGATCAAAGTTATAAACAATGGATTTGGCATAGTGAAAAGGTTTCAATTACTGGATTTTCGTCAAAGAAGAGTATAAGAGATGATTATGAGTTAGATTTAAATGATGATCTTTTTGAAATGATTGATGATGCACAATATGAAATAGATGTAGATCCTATTAAGTTTCATTCATTGCTTAATGATGCTGAGAAACTGATCTATTCAGGTTGTACGAAATTTACAAAGTTGTCTGCATTATTGAAATTGTATAATTTGAAAACAAG
>JXTB01000528.1:0-11100 GCA_002914805.1 Parasponia andersonii | reverse complement strand
AGAAAATTCACGCTTGCCCAAATGATTGTATTTTATATCGAAAGAAATTTAAAGATGCAATTTGTTATCCAGTATGTGGTGAGCCTAGGTGGCAACATAATAAGAATTCTAAAGAGGTAAAAGGAACCCCTGCTAAGGTTTTGTGGTATATTCCTCCAATTTCTCGTTTTACCCGTCTATTCCGAAATCGTGAGCATGCTAAATATCTAATATGGCATGTGAATAAAAGGGTAGAAGATGGTAAACTTAGACATCCAGCCGATTCACTAGCTTGGAAAACAATAGATTATAAATGGCCTTCTTTTGGAAGTGATCCAAGGAATCTTCGTCTTAGTCTATTTGCGGATGGTATTAATCCTCATATAACTCTAAGTAGCAAATAAAGTTGTTGGCCTGTAATGCTTGTAATCTATAATCTTCCTCCATGGTTGTGTATGAAAAGAAAGTTTACACTTCTTACAATGTTAATATTAGGACCTAGACAACCTGGTAATGACATTGATGTATATTTAGCCCCGTTGATTGATGAGTTGAATAGTTTGTGGAATGATGGTATGAAAGCCTATGATGCATATAAGGATGAAGATTTTACTCTTAAGGCTGTGTTACTATGGACAATCAATGACTTTCCTGCATATGGGAATTTGTCTGGGTTTTCCACTAAAGGATATAAAGCATGTCCTATTTGTGATGAGAAAATAATTTGTCAGTTCTTAAAACATGCTAAAAAATTGAGTTATATGGGCCATAGAAGATTTTTACCTCGCAAACATGTATACAGAAATTGGAAAAAAGCATTTAATGGTTCTCAAGAATTTAAATTGGCACCACAACCTTTAACTGGGATAGAGATACTAGAAACAGTCTCTAAGCTCAAATTTAGGCTTGGAAAGTTTAAAATAAGTGATATCAGTAAGAAAAGAAAAAGAGGCAGTAATGTGAAGGTTGTAAAAACCCCTAAGAGTTGTTGGAAAAAGAATTCTATATTCTTTGAGTTGGAGTATTGGCAACATTTACTTCTGAGACATAACTTAGATGTCATACATATTGAGAAGAACATATGTGATAGTATAATTGGAATTTTATTAAATATTCCCAGGAAGAATAAGGATTGTATTGGTGCCGGCATGGATCTTGTTGATATGGGTGTTCGAAAAGAGTTAGCTCCTAAAGTAGGGGAGAAGCGAACATATTTACCTCCTGCTTGCTTCACATTGAAAAAGGAAGAAAAATATCAATTGTGTCAATCTTTATTTAATGTGAAGTTTCCTGAGGGCTATTCTTCTAATATTAGAACATTAGTGGATATGAATAATTTGAAACTAGTTGGACTTAAATCTCATAATTATCATACACTATTGCAACATCTGCTACCTATAGTGATCAGGTCCGTATTACCTAAAAATGTTCGATATGCAATCACCAGATTATGCTTATTTTTTAATGGAATTTATTCTAAGGTGGTCGATGTATCCAAGTTAGACGAACTACAACGTGAACTTGTTGTAACATTGTGCATGTTGGAGCAATTTTTTCCTCCTAGTTTTTTTGATATAATGATACATCTTACTGTACATTTGGTTAGAAAAGTGAAGTTATGTGGTCCTGTTTATTTGAGATGGATGTATCCATTTGAGAGATACATAAAAATTCTAAAAGGATATGTTAGAAATCGAAGCCGGCTAGAAGGATGCATTGTAGAGTGTTATATCGTAGAAAAGCTGTTGTGTTTTGTTCTGAGTATTTGGAAAATGTAGAAGCTATCGGAGTACCCACATCTTCAAATATTAATAAAAGCGTAAGTGGTGGTGTCGTGTGTACAGTTAAAAGAGGACAACTAGACCAAGCATATCGTACTGTATTACAAACTATAGCTGAAGTCCAACCTTTCATCGAGTAAGTTTTATTGTGAATTAGATTTGTATTGATTGAATGTTGAATTCTTTAATAATAATGATTTACTTTGGGGATAATTTGTTAAAGGGAGCATATAAATTGGATCAAAACACAATTCTCAAGAAAATCAAAAAGAGAGAAGTAGATCCATGATGAACATCATCGAACTTTTATTAGTTGGTTTTGCGAATGGGTAATTCCAATTAGTTGTTACAATTAATAGTTTGATTTCATTTTTTTCCCTATTTTAGAGTACGAGTACTAATATGTTGGGTTTTCTAATTGTTAATTTTGCATTTTGAATAGATTGTAATTGAAATGTACAAGGCAACACATAATCTATCTGATACATTGAAATGGATATCACGTGGATCATCATTGGATGTAATTAAGTATAATGCTTATCAAGTTAATAGTATTCATTTTTGCACAAGAGACCGCGACAACATAAGAACAACCCAAAATAGTGGGGTAAATATTGTTGCAAAAACCATACAATTTTCAAGTTCGAAGGATAAAAACCTAATAGAGGGTGATATGGTATACTATGGCGTTATCGAGGAAATTTGGGAACTTGATTTTGTCACATTTCGGTTCCCGGTGGTTATGTGTCAATGGGTGGAGAGTAACCATGAGGTTAGAGAAGATGAGTTAGGTTTCACTTTAGTTGATCTAAACCGGATAGGTCACAAGAATGATCCATTTATATTGGCAATACAAGAAAAATAAGTATTTTACGTCAGTGATTTACTTGATGCTCGATGGTCGATTGTTCTTGCAACAAAACTAAAAGAATATCAAAATTTAGGAGTTGAAGATGAGAACGAAATACTTATTGCTCATGAAATATTCTCAAAAGGAGTTTCGGTGGAGGCTTTGATAGAAGACGTTAATGAAGATGATGTTACATGTTTACGAGATAATGGTGAAGGTATTTGGATTGATAATCAAAGAAAGAAACCAATGAGGTACAGATCAAATAAGTTATATATTTTTGTTTCATTTTTATATCTTTATAGATTGATGTTTTGTTTTTTTAAATATATTATCTCTTATGTTTACATGCTTATTATTTTCTATCTTAATTTTTGATCTACATTTGTGGTTTTATTATTTAACATGTAATTATTGACATGGAAAATGAAGGTGCAGATGATGTTTATCAATTTACACCATCACAAACTAGTCAAGGTGAAAGAAAACATAAAAAGAAATCAAGAGGAACGACTCAAATGAAGGAGTTGATTATAAAAAGAAGTGATAACAAAAAAGAAGTTATCGCGTACAATGAATGGGGACAACCAACTAGGGATGAAGGTAAATATTTGGCGAGCTTTTGTGGCCTTATGGTTCGTCGCAAGATCCTAATAAACATTGATAACTGGATGCTTGTACCAACAGACCTAAAAGATGAGCTCTGGCATATAATATTGGTATGAACATGAATATTTTTATTTCATATTTATTAAAATATATATTTGGTATTAACATTATTTCTTNCACAAGAGACCGCGACAACATAAGAACAACCCAAAATAGTGGGGTAAATATTGTTGCAAAAACCATACAATTTTCAAGTTCGAAGGATAAAAACCTAATAGAGGGTGATATGGTATACTATGGCGTTATCGAGGAAATTTGGGAACTTGATTTTGTCACATTTCGGTTCCCGGTGGTTATGTGTCAATGGGTGGAGAGTAACCATGAGGTTAGAGAAGATGAGTTAGGTTTCACTTTAGTTGATCTAAACCGGATAGGTCACAAGAATGATCCATTTATATTGGCAATACAAGAAAAATAAGTATTTTACGTCAGTGATTTACTTGATGCTCGATGGTCGATTGTTCTTGCAACAAAACTAAAAGAATATCAAAATTTAGGAGTTGAAGATGAGAACGAAATACTTATTGCTCATGAAATATTCTCAAAAGGAGTTTCGGTGGAGGCTTTGATAGAAGACGTTAATGAAGATGATGTTACATGTTTACGAGATAATGGTGAAGGTATTTGGATTGATAATCAAAGAAAGAAACCAATGAGGTACAGATCAAATAAGTTATATATTTTTGTTTCATTTTTATATCTTTATAGATTGATGTTTTGTTTTTTTAAATATATTATCTCTTATGTTTACATGCTTATTATTTTCTATCTTAATTTTTGATCTACATTTGTGGTTTTATTATTTAACATGTAATTATTGACATGGAAAATGAAGGTGCAGATGATGTTTATCAATTTACACCATCACAAACTAGTCAAGGTGAAAGAAAACATAAAAAGAAATCAAGAGGAACGACTCAAATGAAGGAGTTGATTATAAAAAGAAGTGATAACAAAAAAGAAGTTATCGCGTACAATGAATGGGGACAACCAACTAGGGATGAAGGTAAATATTTGGCGAGCTTTTGTGGCCTTATGGTTCGTCGCAAGATCCTAATAAACATTGATAACTGGATGCTTGTACCAACAGACCTAAAAGATGAGCTCTGGCATATAATATTGGTATGAACATGAATATTTTTATTTCATATTTATTAAAATATATATTTGGTATTAACATTATTTCTTTTACATTGTAAGAAACATTTGTATTGGACTACAAAGCAAAAAAAGAAACTTTAAAAAGTTGTAGGAAGATGTGAAGAGATTTTAAGTCTAGGATTATAACTGAACTGATTTATGAGTATAGATATACTTGTCCAGAGTTATTAGAGCACCGTCCAGCATCATATGCACTACCGTCCAGCATCATATGCACCGTGGATTGAACCTAAAGTTTGGGATGAGTTTGTTAAGAAAAGATTAAGTGCAGAATGGGAGGAATCTAGGAAAGTACAACAGGGAAGAGCAACGCAAAATAAATATCCACATCGTATGTCTCACTTGGGTTATGCTGGATTAGAAGCTAAGATTGAAAAAGACGAAAACTGATATGGTATTGATAGATCCGAGCTATGGGGTAGAGGACGTGTCCCTAAAAAAGGAGGCCATACTGAGGAAATCAAAGCAGTAGTTGATAGAATTATAAGTTGCTTATTACAACATATTGATTATATTAATTTGTAATTTTGTTAAAAGTATAGCATAGTCTAATGTTCAATTCTGTACATGTTTTGTAGGAAGATTATAATCAACAATTCTAAGAGGGAAATCTCGAGATAGACGGTTCTAATGATATCTTAACAATGGTTTTAGGCACTCCTGAATATTCTGGACGTGTATGGGGAATGAGATTTTACGTTATCCACAGACAATATTTTCATCAGCCTGCTCCAACAAAGAAGCAACAATCATTTGATTTGAAACAATGGCAATATGAACAAACACGTAAGATGCAACAAATGCTTAAAGAACAAGAAGAACAGTTCAAAGCAGAAATTGCTAAGATTCAAGCAGGACAACAAAGTAATGTTGGTGGTTCTAATACAACTCCTTCACGGCCAGAAGTTCAAATGGAAGAAGTGCAACCATAAGAGATACATGTAAATCCAATGGTGGCTGTAGGAACATCTTCACGACTCAAAAAAGTATATTTATATGAGTTTATTTCTTATTTGTTTATTACCTACTTTTATTTATAAATTGTGTTTGATTTTCTATATTGTAGAACCGACCATGCAAGCTTGCAGTGGGGTCTCGTGATAACATAGTTGCTTTAGGACATGTATAAGAGTCAATCTCATCAACTATTATTCACGGCAGAGAATTAGGGGAGAATAATTTTCGTGTATCAGTAGAGGTTGTTGTTGATGCTACAGCCCTAATTCCTATTCCAAATTCAGATGATGATACAAGGTTGATAGGTGATGCACTTGGATCGCATCTTGCATGGCCTAAGATGCTTGTTATCTTTGAAGATAATTTCGTATGCAGACCCATTTTCCAAATAAATTCATCCTTTATTGAATTTTAATGTGAATTATTAACTTGTTTGTTAACATTTCATCATTTATTTGGATTTAAGGAGTTTAATGATATAAATAGGTATCGAATGGGGAAGAATAAATCTTCACAACCACAGCCACCTCAAACACAAGAAAGAGTAAATCCACAAAGAAGGAAAGCAGAATCTGTTACACAAACATAGTTTAAATTTGTTGATGGTGCACCAGCTTCTATAAAATTACTATTGAATACCATTCAAGGAGTAGATGAAGGTGTCGTTGTTAATGTTCCCTTTGATGAAGAAGTGTTTGGAGATGCTTTTTCTTTGCCCGTATTCAAAAAAGACATAATTGAGTTTTGCACGTTACAAAAAATTGGGGCCGTACCTGTTATGTTATACATGAGGTAAGAAGTTTATTTTTTTAATATATATAGAACTTCATATATATACATGTATCTATAGTTGGCAATTATATAATACAATACTTAATTCACATTGTATTTTGTACTTGTAGGCATTTATACCATTTAGTGACCCAATATGGCTATCAAGCTAGGTATATGTTCATGGATCCTAGTGCAGTTGCTACATAAGATGGTCCACGTGAGGATCGTGCTATAAGTTTAGCAACCCGGATGTTATCCATGGAGAATGAACATCAATTTTTAATTACACCTTGGAATCATGGGTAAGATTTTAAACTTAACAAATTGTCATATGATCAACTACTCCCTATATGAAGTTAATTGTTACATATTAATAATCTTTGTCATCAATTTTATGAGTAGGGACCATTGGATGTTGCTTATCATTTATTCTCTTAAAGATTATGCATGGTTTCTAGATCCTCTCGGCTTAGTTCTCCGTGAGGAAATTGGTTTAACAATGATCAAGTAAGTTCTCTAATAGTTATTTTATTATAGTTTAGTTTCTTATGGTATTTTTATTTATGGTTGCTATTGCTAAACTTCTATTATTGTGTTTGCGCATTTCTAATTCAAAGTGCATTCAAGATATATAATGTAGAAAAAAGGGAAGAAAAGAAGATCAAATGGTCCAGTTTATAAGTTAATAAAGGTACTAAATTTGAATTAATAACACTTGTTAGGTGGAAGATTAATTAAAATTACTTATGTTTACTTTATACTTATGTATAGTGCTCAAGACAACCGACAAATGTTGAGTGCGGATTCTACATATGTAAATTTATGAGAGAAGTCATTGAACAAGCTAATGTTAAATCATTTACTATAATGGTATATAACCATATGTTTTATTAGTTCTATTCTAATTTACAGTTTGAGTGATAACTTTCTAACAAATAACGTGTTTGAATTTGTAGTTTAATGGACAAAATTTCTATACAAAGGATGATATCAACGGACTTCTTGAAGAGTGGGTCGAAGAACTAATACAATTTCTCATTTGAGGTTCTTAATATTTGTTTATTTAAACTATATGTAGTTTTTGATGATCATATTAGTTTGGCTTAGAAAACTAATGTATATATAGTCTATATGGATTATTATATTAATTTAATATTACTATGTAAATATATTACTCCATTTTATTTCAAATATTTGGTATATGCAATGAACTTGGATTATATTTATAAAATTCCAGGGGATAGTATAGATAAATACGTTAGAAATACCCCCTGAAAATTATCTACCAAGGTGCCTATTAGGTGCCGTGAAAGGCATCTTTCACGGTACTTATTAAGCGCCTTGGTATCAAGATACCAAGGCACTTAACAGGGGCCGTGGAAAATACCTTTCACGGCACCTAATAGGCGCCTTGGTAGACATCTTCCACGGCGCTTTATAAGCGTCGTGGAAGATGCATTTCACGGCACCGCCTTGGTAGACATCTTCCACGGCGCCTTATAAGCACCTTCGTAGCCAAGGCCTATCACGGCACCTAGAACCAAGGCGCTTTTGTGGGCGCTATGAAAGGTCTTTCAAGGCACTTATAAAGCGCCTTGAAAGACATTTTTTATTGTAGAATACATATGATCATCTAGTGACATTATTTGAACTCTCAATAATTAAAGAATTTATGTGAGATTCAAATCATATCTGGTCTAATCTTATATAATCAAATTATATAAAGTACCTCCATTGTAATATCAACACATCAATAGTCTGGATAAGACTATTACATTCTCAATGTTAATGGACCGTACTAATAATATTTAATTAAAGATCTTAAACATTAATTATTTATTACGGACTATATTTAGTTTATTATCCATAAATTTAATCCTTATGTATATAACATTTAAATACTAATTTTGTGGTCACATAAATAAACTAGAGATTTTCTGATATTTAAAGATATACCAATTATGCATAAATTTACATAGAAAAATATTATATTATTAATTCAACAAATATCCAAAATATACATGTTTTTAGGGCATAAACCTTAACAATCTCCCACTTGCCCTAAGCAGGTGAGATATGTCTCTTAATCTTAAACCCTCCAAGTGACTGTCAAAGTCAATGGCTTATCCGTATTTGGAACAACTTCCAAATTAGTAAAGAAATTTCTGAGTCAAACTACTTCTTTAGTTACTTCACAAGTTGCTATATATTCTGCTTCCATAGTAGAATCTATAGTACTGGATTGTTTGACACTTTTCCAGACAATAGCTCCATCACCAAGAGTGAACACTGACCTAGACATCGACTTTTGGGTATCTTTATCTAATTGAAAATCAAAATCAATATAACCAGTTGGAATCAAGTCATGACTTGAATAAACCAGCATATAATTTCTCGTTCTCCTAAGATACTTAAAGAATATGCTTTACTGCTATCCAATGATCTAATCCTGGATTTGATTGAAAACGACTTACTATCCCTACTGCGTAGCATATGTCAGGCCTATTACACAACATAATATACATAAGGTTGTCAACTGCGGACGCATAAGGAACTCGTCTCTTATCCTCTTCCTTTTAAAGTGTCTTGGGACATTACTCTTTGGAAAGAGTAACTCCATGTCGAGAAGGTAATTATCCTTTCTTGGAGTTTTACATCGAAAAATGAATGAGCACCTTATCAATATAAGATGCTTGAGATAGTGCCAAAAGTCTGTTATTATGATCTCGAATAATCTGGATCCCAAGTATATAACTTGCTTCTCCTAAATCTTTCATTTGGAACTGCTCGGCTAGCCACTTCTTTATATTAGATAATATCATAATGAGCAAAATATCATCTACATAAAGAACTAGGAAGACTGCTTTCTTGTCTTTGATGTACTTACATATACAAGGTTCATCAATATTTTGATCGAAACCATAAGATTTAATCGTCTCATCAACTTTTAGATTCTATGATCTTAAAGCTTGCTTAAGTCCATAAATGAACCTAAGTAGCTTACAGACTTTCTGCTCTTTGCCTTTAGCTACAAAACCTTCTAGTTATACCATAAAGATGCTTTCTTCAAGATAGCTATTCAAAAAAGCTTTCTTACGTCCATTTGCTATATTTCATAGTCTAAACATGCAGCAATGGATAAGATGATATGTATGGATTTAAGCATGGCTACTGACGAGAAAGGCTTTTCATAATCAACTCCCTCTTTTTGGGTATAACCCTATGCCACTAACCTTTCCTTGAATGTTTCAACTTTTCCATCCACACCTCTTTTTCTTTTATAGATCCATTTATATCTAATGGGCTTGACATCTTCAGGTAGACCTATAAGTTCCCAGGTAGAATTGGAATACATAGATTCTATTTCTTGGTTCATAGCTTCTTGCCATTTTTCCTTATCAGAATCTTCCATTGCATGCTTGTATGTCAATAGGTTATCTTGGCTACTATCAGAAACAATAACATGTGCTTCTCTAACTTCCTTTTAGCGAGCAAGTGGTCTAATAACCCTCCCACTACGTCGAGTTGCCAAGGTATTCTGATCTGGAATAGTGGTCTCATAATTTTGCCATTCAACAATTGTTGTTGGTTGTGGTCTGATCTTATCAGAAAGTAATTCCTTTAGTACAATTTTACTTTGAGATTTGAAATCTGTCATATAGTCATTTTCAAGAAAAGTGGCATTTGTCAATACAAATACCTTCTTCTCTTGAGGACTATAAAACAAACCTCTTCTTGTGCCTTTTGGATAACCTACAAATAAACAAACCTCTGTATATGGTTCTAACTTCCCAGTCTTTCCTTTCAGTACATGTGCTGGGCACCCCAATATGCGGATGTGATGTAAACTAGGTTTGCACCTATTCCACAACTCTAAAGGTGTCTTTTATATAGACTTGGAAAGTACTACATTCAAAATGTAAACAACGATTTGTAATGCATAACCCCAGAATAAGAGAGTTAGGGAAGAGTAGCTCATCATTGATCTAACCATATCAAACAACGTTCGGTTTCTCCTTTCTACAACACCATTTTGTTGTGGTGTTCCAGGTTCTATAAGTTAGGATAGGATGCCATACTCCAGCAAGTGATCCTTGAATTAATTATCAAGGTATTCACCTTCTTGGTCTGATCGAAGAGTTTTTAATGACTTACCTAATTACTTTTCGGCTTTTGCTGTGAATTCTTTTAACTTTTCAAAGGTTTCAGATTTTCTTTGCATTGGGTACATGTATACATATCGTGAAAAATCGTCAATAAATTTGACAAAGTATTTGTAGCCACCTTTTGTTTGTACATTCAATGGACCACATACATCATTATGCACAAGCTCAAGGGGTTCTTTGGCCCTTTCGCCCTTTGCTGAGAAAGGTCTCTTAGTCATTTTCTCTTCTAGACAAGATTTACAAACTGGTAGAGTGCCAACTTTTAGCTCTCTTAAAGGACCATCTTTTACAAGTTTGTTTATCCTATCTAGATTGATATGCCCTAACCTAAGGTACCAAAAATATGTATTGTTGTCATGAGAAAATTTTTGCTTTTTAGGTTTGGGATATTCTACTTTAAACATTTCGGTATTAAGCAGTGATTGTTCGTCTGGCCTTAACATATAAAGTCTATTCTCCATTTTTGCAGAACAAATATTTAAACTATTTCTAGAAATAATAATCTCATTATTAAGAAAAGAAACACCAAACATTTGTTCAAATAGTCTTGAAATAGAAATCAAATTCCGACAAAAACCAGGATTAAAATAAACATAGTTCAACAACATAAATTTATTCCTAAAATGAAGACGGACGACTCCCACTGCTTTTGTCGAAACTTTAGCTCTATTGCCTACTCTCATCATGAATTCCTCGTCGGCAAGCTCCCTTGAAGAACTAAGCTTCTGAAAAGAATAACAAACATGATTAGTGGCTCCTAATT
>JXTB01000527.1:203697-278515 GCA_002914805.1 Parasponia andersonii | reverse complement strand
TCCCCCACCTTACCGGTCGGACATGCCGCCACTGTGTGGATTCGTTTAGCGAGGAGTCTCATATGAGTCATATCTCTCTCAGAGTGGATTATTTAATTTTTACCAATGTTATGCATTAGTGTTTTATCTTTTTAACTGTTCAAAGTGGTGTCATTGGATTGTAGTTTGTACTTTGTATTACCACACATATAAGTGGCAGTTATTTGATTCACTTGATTTTGTTTTTCCCCCGATTTTTATGCAAGAAGAAACCCAAATATTTAGATTCCAGAAACAAAATTAATAAGTTACACGTATGCATTTTTAATTTGATAAGAAGAAAGAATAATTAAATTTCACCAGTCTGGCCAGAGTGACATATCAATTGGTAAAAGAGAAAAATAATTAGTAATTCCAACATAGATTTGCATATATTCTACAGATTGGTGCGTTTAAAGTCTTAGTATATTTCTGCAAATTCTTCAGAGTTTTAATATTTATAATGATGTTGTACTGTAAATGCAGATTTACAATATTAATTTTTTTTCTTAGAATTCTTTGGTGGTTTGCTATATGCATGAGCCATATTTTTGTTTCAATTAATTAATTTAATGCATAGGGGCCGGGCACATAATATCATATATTAAATTGGAACACCATCTAATTGAAGTCTATGTAATATAAATATGTATATTAAATAAGGCTTTCTTTCTTATTAACAATAACGACACCATTAAGGCGGCAATATAAGCTTTTTTTATTACCTGATAAATAATAAACAATCAGAAAGCCAATTATTTATTTATTGATTTCATTTGATTCGACAAAGTGATGTGAGATTTCAAGCCACAGAATTAGATAGTTCAACAGTTTCTGTCGATTAATTGAGCTAATAACAAATTAAAATTCTCCGTTTGTAAAGACAACAATTCGTTATTTAATAAAATTTTGGTTTAACAGATTGGTTTCTGTAGTATCACTTATCAAAAATTGGCTGTAGTTTTTAGTTGAAACTTTTCCGGCAAAGCAGATAGTATGTGTCCATAGAAGATTATATAGAAATCATAGAAATGACAAGATGTCATGCCTGATCAAACATTCTAAAATGACTTTTTTATCAGTATTATATGAAATGACTTTTTAGGATAATATTAGTGACCAATAGTCACTATATTAATAAACAATTTTTTTTCAATGAAAACAATTTCTTTACAACTCAAATAAGTATTATAATAGTAAATTGAATTACATATATTATCTTACAATGAAAATTAAAAAATCAATTCATAAACTTCAATATGGAAAATCCTCTAGAGATCTCAAAATACAGGTAGTCCCCAAAACGACTTTAGAAAAAAACTCCATAAATGATATAATCGAGTTCTTCACTAGCTCATTTTGATTTCACTATCCAAATTGGCACTTTTAATTAGTTCACTACCATAATAATCTTTCTAGATCTAAATCAAAAATGATATAGATATAGAGAATAACCTGTGGTGATTATTTTTCTTATAATTTTTATTGAGTATTATGGTGTATTTGATATCTAGATATACTAAAACTAATCTAAATCTAGATCTTGGTGGATGACTGTCTTTCCATATGGAAAGATTATTTAAAAATAAAATTTAAAAAAAAAAACTAAAAAAGAATACATACCGATGAGAGGAAAGATCCCCTCCCCTGTGTAGGGGAAGCATCTGCTTAAGAGAGAGAAAGGAGATGAGAAAGAGATGCGGAGACTATTCACAGGGGAGGACTCTCTACTAAGGGGAGGAAGAGGGAAGAGGGAGCAGGTGCCTCTATATAGACTAGTCTATGGTCCTATAAATATAAGGATTAGACTCACTAATATTTTGATAGTACTAAAAAGTCATTTTCAAAAATATACTTAAAAAGGTCATTTTGGCATAAATTACTCTTAATAAGTCCATTTCCCCGACGTTAATCCTTTGTGTGAAACTAGAATTCTGAAAAATAAATAAATAAAAATGTAGTAGTTAGAACGATAATCTAGTGGTAATTATACAACCTCTCAATGTGATGAGTTCGAGTTCAAATCCACTCTCTCGGGTCAAAAATAACTTAAGAAAACGAAAGATCCAATATTGGAAAGGAAATGTCTGACTTGTTAATCTTTAACAATCATTTTTAGGGTCTTATAACAAAATGTTCAAAATTTAGACATATTTTAATTAAATGTATATTTTTGAAATTCCATATATAGAAAACTAACTGGTATATCAGTGCGTATATTAAGTGTCAGTATAAAAATTAATATATTCAGTATATAAATTGAAGCTACTGTATAAATAGATATACCAGAAGTAAAAATACAAATAGTTAGTCGTTTAGCTTAAAAGAAAAAAAAGAGATAAAAAAGGGACATTCATTAAAATGAGGTGAAAAAACGACACACACACCGTATTCCCTCTTTTTTTTTTTAATACTTTATTAGAACCATTAGAAGGTGACGATGGCCTCAAAGAAAACCTCTAATCATGTCCAGTTTTATAAACGGGATAGTGATCAAATTTAATGCACAAGTTGATTACAGCATATTAGCTACATTGTAATACCTTTTACGAAAATTTTACAGTGAAAAAGCACATAAATACATGTTTTTTTAAGCATATTTTCATAAATACTAGTTTATACTAGTTTTTTATTTTTATTCTACTTATACCCGTTTTTGTACTTTTTTTAGAGAAATATATAACACAAGTATGTATATCTCATGAATAAAAATTATACATGAAAATCAGTATACACTTTAAAACGTATATCACATATATGTTTTACACACATGAAATATAAATCTAAAAAAAAAAGTATTTTTAAAATAATATAAAGAAAACAAATATTTATGAAATATAAGACACAAAAACGGACAGTGGGTATTTTCTCGATACTATTGGAGAATTCATACTTAATATAATCAATAACAAAGTATCATTTAATAAGATGTCTCGAACCATATTAGTTAAAATAATAATAATATTTTCTACACAAACATGTCTGATGTAAAAAATTTTGTTTAGAAAAAAATTTTAAAAAAAAAAATCATAACATTCGGTTACACCCAAAGGGTGTTATGTAGTCCAATAACAACTGAAAAATTAATTATTAAATAATATAATAATGTAGAAAATGCCCAATAACAAATCTGAAATCGCAAGATAAAATAACAGATTAATGGATATCGGATAGAAACTACAAATAATTATCAAGTTCGTTGGGAAAGCCCATAGCTGTCGTCCACAATATTTGTCAAATATGTTCTCCATATTGGCAAGTAGGAAGTTGATCAACAACACCAACCCATGATTTCTTAACAACACGGAGGCCATGCACCATTTGAAACTTTCCCATTTTTCACGTCCCTAGCTACTTTCTCTATAAATAGCCACATCACAAACTTGATTTCTCAAACCCCTTCATCTCAAAATACTCCATCTCCTATCCTACCTCTTCATCACACCCTTTCTAGCTAGTTTGATCCCAATAAAAAAACATGGCTTATAAACATCTTCCTTCCATGTTGTCACCATTTTTCATTCTCGCTCTCTCTTTAATATGCTCCACCACAATGGTTTTTGGGGCTCGCCATCTCATGGAGAGTACTCCTCTACCAAAGATTCCTGAGCTTTCTAAGCCAGAACTGCCACCATTTCCAACTCTGCCAAAGCCAAAGCTGCCGCTGCTTCCCAAGCCTGAATTTCCTCCAGTTTCCCATTTCGCGACTTTGCAAAAACCGGCCGACTTGCCAACCATTCTCATCCCCAAAGTTCCCAAATTGCCTGAATTGCCTCATGAGTTGCCTAAGCCTGATTTCCAAAAGTTACCTGAATTGCCTCATGACTTGCCTAAGCCTGAATTCCAAAAGTTACCTGAATTGCCTCATGACTTGCCTAAACCTGAAGTTCCTAAAGTACCTGAATTGCCAAAGGTTGAGATACCTAAGTGGCCTGAATTGCCTCATGAGCTACCTAAGCCCACAGTGCAAACTATCCCAAACCTCCCAAAATACGAGTCCATTCCTCCCCTCACTACTCAAACCACAAGTCCATGAACATTTGAAGCGAATGCAGATTTCGGAAGGATATTTCCATATAAAATATGTTTTCAACTTAATTATTTCATACAATAAGTCCTGTTGTTTCATATATATAGCAGTGGGTATCATGATGTGTGGTGTGAATTCGTCAGAGTGGATGATTATCATCAATGTTGTTGCTTCGTTTCAGTTATATATATATATATATATATACTCATATATATGACACTTGTCAAATTTGTACCCTTTCGCAATGCCATTAAAAACCAACTTTAAAAATAACGTGTGTGTGTGTGTGTGTGTATAAGTAACTTAAACAAGTGGGAAAAAAAATTATACATTTATAGAGCAATTGAGATAACTGTGATTTCTCCACATTAATTGATGTAGGATGTTAGGAGTTCTTTATTGAGCTTTAATGATTATTAGTATTAGAAGGCAGGTTTCTAACGCTTTTACTCATGAAAAATCAAAAAAATTACAAAAATATGAAAGTTGGACTTTTGTCAAATTTTTGTAGGATTTTTATTAAAAAAATATCATTTTAAAAAAATTAAGAAAAATATTATTTTTGAAATAGTTATTAGTTTTCAATTTCTAAAAACTGGTTACCGATTACTAATTACTAATTATATACTAATTATAAATATCTTTAGTTACTACTAATTACTAATTTCAAAAAATAACATTTTTCTAAATATTTTTAAAAAATAAAAGCCGTACCATGCAGAAAAAAACAAAAACCACCACGTTTTTCAAATTTTTTTGAGAAAATACCATATAATGTCTAATTTCCCCTTTGAAGGCATGAGAGAAAAGGGTAGAAGAGGCTTTTGGAGATCAAATTTGAAGAGAAACAGAGGAGTACCTTTACCCTTAGCCGTGGGATTTGGCTTCCTAAGCTTCTTGCTGCGTCATTAATGTTCTAGTTAAGATAGCAATGTTGCACGACCAGGGATGGCAATGGAGTTCGAGGTGAGTATGGCTATCTCAGCTCAATACTCATAGGTAAAACCCCCGTCAATAGCCATTGGCACCCATTTAGTTGTTTATAGGAGCGGAAAGAGTTTGGGTATTCTCCGTTACGAGGATTAGGTACTCGAGTATACCTATACCCATCAGCTTATTTTATATTAAAAAAATCATATGTGAAAGTATATATTTATAATTTCATTTCCATGCAATATGAAGCAAAATCAAAAACATTCAACACAATATTATATCTATTCAAAAGATACAAATCGTGTTTGTGTTATCTATAGGTGGTACTGGAAATAGTCTAAATGTTTCAATTGATAAGTGTAAATTGTAATATAAAAAATAGGCGAAGTATGGTGCTTTTAGAAAAGAAGTGGAAACGGTAGGCTCAGTTTTTCTTAGTCTAGTGTCATATTGTTTTAGAAAAATACCTTTTTTAAAAGGCTTTTAGAAAAATATTATTTTTTAAAATAACGTTTGGTAACAAGTAACCAGTTCTTGATAACTAGTAATCAAAGATTTATAAATAGTATATAATTAGTAATATGTAGCAGATAACTAATTTTCAAATACCTGTGACTACTAACAAATTTTCAAACATTAGTTACTAGTAACTAAAAGTATTTTTAAAATGGCATTTATTTAAAACAATTTTAAAAAATAGAATTTTTCTAGTCGGCGTAGCTGCTTGGTTGGGCTTCTTTTAAGTAATGGGCTATAAGTGTTTGACACTTACAGTAAATATATAGGTTTTTTAGCTAAATAATCGAATTTTGGATCATAGTTTATAAAATTATTGTTTTTCAAACATTGTTAAAAAATGGTTAAATTTTAAATGTTATTTAAAAATTATTTTTTTCGTATTTAGTATATCAAAATATATTGATTTATTTATTGAAAATTGATTTATTTTTTAACAAATTAATTTACTTATTCAAAACTTGATTTACTTTATAAAAAACTAACTTACTTTATAAAAATAGATCAATTATAAAATGGTCATTTATGGTAATTTATTAAATAGGTGTAAAAAAAGGCTATTTTTCAAATTGATCTTTCAAAAAAAAAGGCATAAATACTCTAAATATATTTACACATATACATATTCAATTAAAAAGTATATATGCATATATATTAATCGGGTTGGATATGGGAACCCAACTTGAAAAACCTGATTAAAATGATATTCGCATGTAACTAAATTTCGGGTTGAATTGCTATAATATTACGTAAATCTAGATTAAAAAGAAATATCAATTTATAGTTTTATCTTAAAGGTCAAAATGGAAGATCAGTCAAATTTTTTGTAAAATTTTATTGTCTTTTAAACGTTACTATTAGTAATTAAGTTAACGAAATATTTTTTTAATGAAGATTTATTTTATTTCATAATTAAAATTAAGTCTCAAAATATAAATTAAATTCATACACTTCATAAAAATAAAACCACGCTCATTTTTGGTCCAATAATTAAGTATTTGAAAGTAAGAATATAAAATTACTTCAAATATTTTCTTGCTATTTGGGATTCTACTATCGCCAACCAAGCTCAAGTATGAATTATTGCTCATCTGGAAAATTTAAATGAATAGAATGAGTTTGTTCCCAATAAGTAAATTTCATGCATGCAATAAATATCATGTCAAATGAATAGTACACTTTTAGAACCATAACTCTGTATCCTTTTTTTTAANTAGCACATAACTTTTCATATAAACACATAGGGTGAGATTTACTTACCTTAGGTTCTTACAAAATTTTATTTGTACTTGTAATGAAATTCCACACACTCAACCTTGTTGTAACCACTTGCCTTTTTTATCTTTTTTTTTTTTTAATGTTCATACAATAATATTAATTACATACATTAATACGTGCTACTAGAAATATATTTATATGTCTTAAAAAAATACTCATATCATACAACTATAAAATCATATTTCATAACATATATAACTAAAAATTATAAAAATTTCAACAAGCAATGTATATTGAAAATATTTTAGATTCTAGTACAAAACTCCATTTATTTTGAAACTTTACAAATAATATTATAACATAAAAATAAAATTATAGAAAATTATTTATAATTTTTTTATAAGTTTATCATGCTTTTACTAATTTCTATTCTATAAATTAAAATTTGATAAAACTATTAAAGTACCAAACTATTCTTGAATTTTATAGAATTATTTTATATACCCTAAAATCTTGATATTTTAAGAAAACATCTCTAATACATTTTTACACATAGAAAAAATTAGGGATTCAAAATTATACTATTACATAGCACATAGAATTCTTAAAATTATATATCTTAAAATTCATGATAGCACTTAATTTACAAAACCATATGCTATTTCAAAAATCATAATTAATTATAAATATTTTCAAATATTCTAAAAATATTTTGAGTCTCTTATGGCATATATATTAGTATGCAATAAAATTTTCAAGCCTAAATAAAATCAATAGGATAATATTTTAATAATATTATCTTAGATAAACAAAAATATCAGATTTATTGGTTACAAATGCAATACATAAAGAAAATTTAATAACGATTAGAAATAAAATCATGACATCACAAAAGTTTCGAGAATATGAGATAACATATATATGAATCTGTTTTTAAATTTTTCAACTCAAATTAAAAATATTTTCCCTCTAAAATCTGAGAAAAAGCTTGATAAAATTTATTTTTTAGCTTTTCTTAAGTGACAACCAATATGTATAAAAAGAGTTCTATTAAATCATAAAAATAAGATATAAATATAAAACTTTTCAGAAATTAAAAAAAAAAAAATAGAAACACTTCTCATAAAAATTTCAGATCTTAACAAAATTTTTAACTCCAAATATCATAGATTGAATTTGAAGTTAAGTATAGTAAAATATATTAATATTAAAAGACTAAGAATTCTAAGAATTAACTTTTTCTTGAATCTTAGAGAAAACTTTAGAGAACTTCTTGAAATCTTTATAGACTACCACAATTATGAGAAAAAGAGAGGTAGAGAGAAATGTAAGAGGAAAGTAGATTGTAGTTATAAGATAGTGCCCTAGTTATAGGCTTATTGTGAACATAAAATATATATTTTAAAAGTTAATATTAATTACACCACTTACTTAATGTTATTCTCCTTTTTTTATTTGTTATTTTTTGATCATGAAATTAATTAATTTTCACTACGTTCTTCCACTTTTAAAAGTAGTACAATATTTAATAACAATACGTGGATACATAATATGTAGACAACATCATCTTTGCATTTAGTATCCATTTAATCAATATAATGAATGCACTTTTCAAATAGTTAATGCATTAAACCATACCATTTTTACACTTTTCAAAATTTATTTTATTTTCTAATATTATTAATTAATTTATTTTTCTTTGATAGCTAGTAGGATGTAAACTCATAACATGTTTTGCCAACTCCACCATTAACAAAGTAATAGTATACAAATGATAAAAGTAGTCCTAATGTAATTTATTGCCAACTTAGCAAAAGTTGTCAATTATTCTTTTCTTTTCCTTCTTTTCTTTTCTCTTTTCTTTTTTTTTTTTTAAGTTAGTTTATTAAATCAAATATATATATCTATATATAATACATATAATACTTAATCTATAATTTGGGCTAGAATTATTAGAAATTTTAATTTGGACTTCCTTGTATCAAGATAAATGAATATTGGACTTAAGCATTTAGAGTCCAAATACAAACAAGCCATATTAATAATTTTAGTTTGGATTCTCCTATTGAGCTAAATTTAGAACCTAATAGCAAACATAACTAATTAAGTTCATACCATATTAATAATGATAGTAGTTATATATCTCATATTATGTATCTAATCAAACTTAAATACATAAATATATATTAATTATTCTATTATCATATATTTGAAAAAGAAAATCAATGTTACTTATTAATTTAACATATTAAGAAGTTAATATTAAAATTAATTAAACACTTAACACATTAAATAATAATTATATACATAAATTTAGAAATGCATATATTTTTCTTTTTATTAAGCACACGAGGTTAAATTTCATTTTAATCTGTGTATTCTACTGCAACAATCTCCGTAAAATTCGTTAGCATATAATTATTTAATTTATGTAAATAAACAAGGTAAAATCTTAAACTACGTTATCAATTACTATCCCTATGCACGACAATTAATGTTTCAATGATCATACTTTGTGAGATAGGGACATATAAGGGTGGGTTGGTTGCCGTCGACATACCTTGGATATAACTCTATGCATTTGATGGAATCTGGTCCAAACATATTTAAAATAAAATAAAATAAAATAAAAATGAAATGCTGTACCATGTATTTCGCATTATATATGATAATTCGACGTAGGCATACATATATATACACACGTATTACATGTATGAAAAATAGAGAAATTAATGTGCCTTGGTTTTCGGGTAGCTCTTTCAACTCTAGATTTTTTTTCCTTTTTTTTTCCGTTGTTTTGTAAATGGAAATTGCATTTTGAGAAAAAACAAATTAGAAATTTAGATGGATAGTTAATATTTTGAATTTGATTAAATAAATGTCTATTTTTTAAGTTTTATAGCGAAACATTCATATATATATATATATTTACACTTGGTATATATATTTATCTACTAATTTTAGTTAGTGTACTGAAATGTATTTGATATATAATTTTTAATACTTGCTATATAAAATTTTACACTTAGTATATAAACATATGTATCGGATATTTAGCTATAACATTTAACAAAAAGATATTTACTTAAATTAGGTTCAAAATTTAATCATATTTCTAAAAGGCCCAAAACAAATTTTAAAAAAATAGTATCAAGTGTAGAGGTCTAGTACGGGTTTTATTAGAAAAATATTATTTTTTAAAATTATTTAAAAAAATACTATTTTAAAAAATAATAATCAGTAACCGATAACCAATTTCTAGAAATTGATAACTAATAATCACAAAAATTTATAACTGGTTGCCGATAATTATTTTTCAGAAATTAGTAACTAATAATTATTTTAAAAATGATACTTTTCTAAAATTTTTAAAATTTGATATTTTTTTAAATAAAATTATATTAAAAACGAAAAAATTGACCTTCATATTTTTGTAATTCTTATTTTTGTTTTTATAGATAAAAGTGTTAGAAACATTTTGTAAACTTAAATTGATTTCCGTTACTATTAACTTACCATAAGTCCATTAGATTGTTGAGCACGGGATCAGTGATCTCTTGGATGCTAACCTAATTGGAATGCTTGAGATTTGTCCTCGTGCTTCTTCTCTGCTTCAGGTACTATTTATAACCAAAAATAAATAAAATAAAGGGTTTACTATATTACATTATGGTAACTTTTGACCTTTCTTTAATAATAATTAGTAAAATGCTACTATATAAAACAGTCATTTTTGCATCCCCAAACACCAGCTACTTCTTTCTTTTTCTTTTTTTCCCCCCCCTTTCGATTTATTGATGACATAAGACTTGCGACAAAAAGGAATGTGGTTTTGCTTGGGCCTATGGATGTTGGTAACAGAGAAATTTACGTTCAGTACTCATTTTATGCCTTATATTTTACAAATACTTATTTTTTTTATCTTATTTCAAATACATGCTTTTTGGATATATGTGAGATATACATTTATAATTAAAGTTTAAATATGACCTACATTCATAGAGTAAATATATACCTTTATTTACATATTTTGAAATGTATATACTTTTTATTCGTGAAACATATGCCACAATATACATTCCGTGTAAATATAAGAATAAGGATAAGAAATTGGTACTTTATGAAAATATGCTCAAAAAAGGTATTGATATATTTTTCCCTCGATAATGCATGTAAGGGTTGGGCCATGCAAAGATTGTTACAGAATACAAAATTGAAAGTTCAGAATACAAAAAACTGAAAAATCCCAAATAGCCTAAAGTATTGGAAAATCCCACACTAGTTACCTCAAGTAACTTTGACGATTAAGATTTTGAAGAGGTAACCTGACTCTTTAACTGAGTATATCCTCAAGTGGGTGGGGAAAAAAAAGTAGTATTTTTAAATGATTTTCAAAATATATATTTATCTTAATAATTCCCAATATTTTTCAAAAACAAAAATGACAAGTGCAGTGTTTATCAAATTTTTTGAAAATTACCACATAAAATCAAATTTCCTCTAATTATATCATGCTTCTTTTTGTTCCTACGAGTAAAATTCTTCCATTATTACCAAAAAAAAAAAAAAGGATGCAATTTTCTATATCGACTTGAAATAAATGAATTTACGTGACATCTTAATGTTTGTACCAATTTCAAGTTAATAAGTATAATAGACATATGATTTTTAAGTCACCCCACTTAATCTTGATTAAATATATCGCTTTCATGTCAATATCGATATGACAAATTTATTAACATTAGTATTTTAAATATAACTTGGTGAGATGACAAATTTATTAACATTAGTATTTTAAATATAACTTGGTGAGATGTAGCAGAAGAGTGAGTGTAACATTCTATTTATCTTATTGGAAGTTATAAAACGCGAAGAATATGACCACAAATATATTTTACATCTGTATATTAAATGACTTTATGCCTAAGTTTTAACTTGCAGTGAAATTACATATTAGTATATTAGTTTATGAATCCTGAGTACTATTACCATTTGAGTCAACTCAGTTCGTAAAAACAAACAGAGAAAACAAAGATTATTACTTAGTTTAGTCACACTATAAAACACAAGTACATAAAATATTGCGAATGTCACATCCAACATAAACTTAATGACAAATACAAAAAGAAACAACACAAATACTCCAATTGATAAAAACATGCAGGTGTATAGAGCATGATTTAGTCCTTCACGCATGGTAGTTGTATTGGTGATCAAGGATTAGCAGCCGAGTGTGGTTCAGTGAAAGAAGGCTTATCTTTGGCAACATTTGGCAATTTTGACACTGCTTCTGGCTTTGCGTTAGTACCCGGGAATCCAGGGAAGTTCGGGATATTAAACGGTAACGGCGGCAATTGGAAGTTGGGCAGGTCAGCCAGATTCGGTAAACCAGGAAAATTAGGAAGCTCAGGTAACTCAGACTGATCATCAGGAACCTCTGGCTCCGAAGTAGTCTCCAAAAGATGGCGTGCCTCTGCTGGGATAGTGTTAGTGAAGCTCAACAAAATTAACAAGTTAGTGATGAGTAAAAGTGGCATGACAAAGGATTTGAGATGGATAGTAGCCATTTTTTGGAGTAGTTAATTGATTTATGACAAAATTAACTAGCGTATGAGCATTCTAGGTTATGCTGGTTGTAGCCTTTTATAGATAAAGCATGGTAACATAGTAGGTAAATTTAGTGTTTGGTTGGTAAGAAAGTTAGAATATATACTTTTTTCCACAATTTCTCATCTATCCTAATAGTGAGTGACACTCATTTGCTAGCTTTTCGTTTTTGTGTTCTGACCACTGCACGAATTTATTAACAGAAAAATTTTAGTCTTATCAGTAGTTTAGAAAAACAATGAATGCTAAGCGGGAATTGCCTCTCTTCAATATCGAATATTAATTACGTGACACTATAAAAAATAAAAGAACATATATAATTGAATTGTTAGATTTTCATCTAATTCTATTTAATACTTCTACTCTAGTCTAGTTTCTAATTTGTAGTTAAGACTTAGTATCCTATAGTACACATACTCAACCGCAAAAGTTTCCAAATTTTGGTGCTCTTTTGGTTAGTTGAGACACTTTGCTGCATCTTGTATTTATGGTATTGCTTTTTTGTTTTTTTTCGGTACACATAAAGGCCGCCACTCCCTACGAAATTATAACGTCTTTCGAGGGTTAATGCCTGGAGTTTTTAATTAGTTCATCAACTTTGGACATTGTTTGCAACCAAATTAAACCATATTTTATTTAGCCCCTTTAGAGCAGGAGCTTTTGCTTTGTGCAATTGAAACTTATTGATAGCTAGGCCTGCACAAAATTCGGCTCAACCTGATCAGTCCGAATAATAAGCTGAGCCGAATTCGGGTCGAATGAAGAGGCCGAATGTAACCAAAGCCCAATGCGGCTTCTCTAAAGTCTAATCCGCATCTTAGAGGGTTGGAAAAAGATTTGGTCATCATGAACCCCGAACTGGGCGACCCAGCCCGAATTAGATTATATATTTTTTTATTTAATCTTTATAGACACTATATATAATTTTTACTCATCTCTCTCTCTCTCTAAAACCCTCAAATCTGAAACTCTCATCTTCTTCTTTCTTAATCCAAAGTTCAAAGACAAGTTCAAATGTGTTCAGTACCTATATTTGACATATAGACTTAAAAGTGAGCATTTTGTTCTTTTAAAATTTGTTTTCTCATTTTCATTTGTGAGTTTTTCTTATATATTATTAATTTTTAAATGTTAGTGTCTGTTTATGTAATTTTTTATCAGGGATTTTGAGATTTTAGTACTCTTTGAAATTGTTAATTTGCTAGTTGGTTGGTGGTTTGGTATTTTTGTTTCTGCCGTGGATCAACAGATATGGTTTTCTTTGTACTTTTTTCTCCTTTTTGTTAGCATATAAAAGTTGAGTCGGTGGCTTGGTATTGTTGTTTCTAGTGTGTACCTATATGGTTTTCTTCGTATCTTTTTTCCTCTTTGTTTGCTTTATTTAATATGAAAGTTGAATACTGATGTGATGTTTTTGTTCTAGTGTTGGTTATATTGCATTTTTTTTTAAGTTTTGATTGATGAATTAATTATGAGCGTTTTTTCTATTTATATTCCATTGATGTTTTTTTCTCTCTTTTTTTCGTTTTAGATCTTATTTTATTTATTTCTTATATTTCATTATGTTCTTTGTTTATGTATATAAATTGGTTTTTAATGGTTTCTAATTTTTTTTCTCCTTCAGGGGTGTGTTCTTATATAGAAGACTAAGTTGTTGATAATTGGTAGCTTATTGCTTGTTGGACCCGCAGTGTGTGATCTCTTTAGCTTATTTTTTTTTTAAAAAAAATATTCTCTTTACTCTTATCTCAATCTGATTGTTATATTTATATTATATCTATATATGTGCATTTTTTTGTTAAGGTGTTTGATTTAAAAAAAAAAATAGTGTATAGGACTGATTTAAAAAACAAAATGGTTTATGAGAATTGGTGTAATATGTTTGCTGATGTTTGTTTTCTATATTTAAGTATATTTATTTTCTATGTTCTCGAACAAGTAATAAAGTGATGAATAAAGATATCGTTCTCACATAAAAATTGCTATAATACATTAAGTACTAACCTACACTAGTTATCAATTTATCCAAACAATCAACTTAAAAAAATTCTAAAATTAAAATTTAAACTAAAAGAAAACAAGAAAATAAATTAAGAAAATTAAAGAGTGCAAATAATTTATCAAATCACCAATGAAAATAAATCTAGGATTACAATTTTCACTCTATGTATGCCTGAATCACTAGTTACTCTGTTTGAATTACTATTTAACCCGAATTGTCAATCGAGAACCCTAGTGTATCTACAAGCCTCTTTCGATAGTCATGTAAAAATATCTCCTCTAATTAATTTACTATATTCCTATGTGAATTAGATTAAGAAAATATTCATTAAGAGTAAGGTCTTTCAACAATTGCACATGTTATATAGGTATATTCCTATCCTACATAAACTTATATAAGCATGATCATGTGTTATTTTATCTAGGTTTAAATTTGAAATTCCTTTTCCAAGTTTATACAAATTACTAATATCAATTTAAGTGGTGATCAAGCACTCAAAAGCATTAAGAGTAAGATAGAATAAGTAACTCGTAAATTAAAATTGCAAAATTAAAGAGGAAACATCATAATTCAAACTACATATAGAGATCTCATTGCAATCCTAGAAAATTAATTTAGTTTATAACTAAAATAGCAAAACTAAAAATAAAAATTTACAACATAAAGAAAAATCTAAAACAAACAAACAAGGATTGAACAGAGTAGGAAATGATTGAGAATAATTGCAAACCTCCTCTTCCAATTTGGCCACCAATTGCTCTCTCTGTTAAACTCTTTCTCTCTTTAGAATGGTGTGTTTTTCCCTTTAGTCCCGTAGCCTTTTTATAGCTGAAGAAAGAGAGTGTTTAAGTTGTACAAGGATTCCAATATTCAACTCTGATTGGTTGTGTGATGTGTCATTTTCTCATTTACTCTCTTTCCCTCTCTCTTTCTCCTCACGTTTCTATTCAAAAATTTGATACTTTGGCAATTATCCAATATGACACATTTTCCTGAGCTTGGCACGTTCTGGGGCTATGATTGCTGAAGAGAACTCTGACTTTAATTAGGTGATGTGGCAGTTTTTCATTGGAACAAAACCTGGTTGTACCATGGCCGAGAAGCACCAGATTGACACAAAAGCTATCCTCCGTCACTTTCTTACGCATGGGCTGCGGCCGTCTCCTATGTTGCCTTCCCCACTCTCAGCCTCTGTGCGTGAAGTGCACTCTCTAATCAAGACCGTTAATTCGATTGATCCAACGGCTAAGCTTTAATCCGAATTTCCTTTTTTTTTTCCTTCTTTTCTATTTAACCTAAATCAAATCAAATCAAAATTAAATTAAATCAAAAACCTAAATTTAATAAACATATATTTCAAATTAAATTAACTTAAACTAATTAAATTGAAACACCTAATCCTAATAAAATAACATAAAATTCAATAAAACTAAATCTAAACCAAAATAAAATAAAGCAACTTAAATTACTTAAAATCTAAATTAAAATTACTCTAGGACACACATTTTTAATGAATAAAATAGCATAATTAACTCTATTTTCGTAGAGTTATCATATTACTATGATAAATTGATAGTATATTGTATGCTTTGAATTTATTTTATATTTTCTTGATGTGGACATTATTTGAATTCTTTTTTCTGTTTTTTTTTTCTTTATTTATGATCAATTTAGGGATAATATAATAGAGAATTAGTGTAATATTTTCCAATTCTACTTATGTTAAAAATCTTTGCTTGGTTGTTTCAAAAAAAAAATCTTTGTTTAGTGAATCTTCTTTTTAATTATAGTATTCCATGTTATAATTTTTATTTGTGGGTGAATGTGATTCTAGTAGTCAATAGAATCATTCTATGATATTATGTTCAGTTTGATTGTTTTGTCCTATTTTTCTTGCTGGGAATATTATTTGCGTGGTTTCTTGTCTTTGTTTTTGTTGTTTACGGTTGTTTAGGGATAATGGAAAAGCTTCTTACACCCATAACCACACTTAGCCATTTAGATGAAGTCAACAAACCTCCCACCACTAAAACAAACTTGAACCACCTATTACCAACACTGAAAAGCTCCAGCTGAGCTTAAATCACCCAAAAGAGAGGATAAACCAACCCCCAACTCCACTAAGAAAAAGCCAAATAGAAATTCGAATATACGGGATCTCTTTACAAATATCAAAGGTGGGGATCCAAAAGATCCTAGGTATACTTGCAATTATTGTGGAAAAGATTATGCTTGTGATACTGGGAGGGTTGGTACAAGTAGTTTATGGGTACATTTGAATAGCCAATGTAAGAAGTACCCTTATAGGGTTTCGGATAACAAGCAAAAATTACTTAGTTTCCAAATTAGTAGTGGAGGTGGTGGTAGTTTAACAGCTGCCACATTTAATAAGGAAGATTGTAGGAAAGCCTTGGCGAAAATGGTGGTGCTTGATAAGCTCCCTTTTAGATTTGTCGAGGGTGAAGTTTTTAGACAATTTATTCAAGTCTTGCAACCAAGGTTTGTTCCCCATTCTAGAATGACAATAGCAAGAGATGTTTACCAATTATATTTGGATGAGAGGGTGAAACTTAAAGAAGAGTTAACCAAGGTTGGTCAAAAAGTGTGTCTAACAACTGATTGTGGGATATCTGTACAGCAAATCAATTATCCATGCCCCACTGCACATTACATTGATGCTGACTGATGCTTACAGAAAATCCAAACCCGAGATGGCCAACCCGACCTGACCTGCACAATGGGCAAAAGATGTGGTTTAGTAGGTTCTCATTTTTAACTCGGTCCAAAATTTTACCTTAACCCGACCAATCCAACCCGTGTGCAGGCCTATTGATAGCTCCAAACAAACCATAGTTCACATGTATCCTGAACATTCCACCAGCAATTATAGTGAAGTAAGACAATTTTTATTCAAAAATACTATTATCTGCCGGATTAACAAAATAGATCATTTGGAAAGTGAAATTTAGAAAATGATCCATTTTTAAGAACTCCTTTGAAAATAGTCTTGTTTTTAAGTTATAACTCCTTCCACACACTTGCCAAATCACATTACGAAGTCTTTATTAGCAAATTTCTAAAACAATAGGTCATTTATTATTATTTAAAAAAAAACAACAAGAAGTTTCCCAATTTTTCTAGTAACAAAATGTCACATTCTCTACCTTGAATTTCCAAAGGTGCTGGCTCAACAAATATTTACTCATTCCAGAACACCTCAGACAATAAACCATTGGCAAGCACCTCCTTAAGAGTGTTTCAAAATGATTGTTGATACCACCTTAGACTATGATGGAGGATTTATGGGAGTAGGTGCTATTATATGGAATTCAGGTGGGAAAATCATGGTTGCACTCTCAAAGCACATGATGGCAACGTTTTCTGGACTTGATATGGAAGCCAAAGCTCTCTACACTACAGCCTCACTTTGTTGGTCTACCTCTTCAAAGCGTGGAATCCGATTCACCTGTCATAGTTAGTAATGTAAATAATTCGAGAATCGAGGCTGAACAGTTCTGTTTTTGGTGACCTCCTTTTGTATGTGTCTTCTTCATTGTCTTTTTTCCCATGGCCACGTTAGATCAATATGTTCCCCTTCAGATAACAAAAACTAGATGATGAATGTATTTGCTTGGTTGGAGGAAGATCCTCTGCCTATCTCTTCTTTTATTGTATTGGACCTTTCTAACTAATATTATCCCTTACTGGCAAAAAATATATATATATATATACAAAAACCAAAACCAAAACAAAAACTGAACTGGTTATGTATGTACACATTATAAATTGGTCCCATAACTTCGGTGTTTTGTTGAGGGCTTGGATTTTGAAACAGTATCTAGTGCATTCACCAATAAAAGCCGCCATTCTGAAAAGTAAAACGCTCTGAAATCGAAACTGCTAAAAGCGGCAATAATTTTCTAAGTTCTAATAACTTGTTAAATCTCCTAGTAGATTAGTATTATTTACAGCCAATTTAACGACGAGAACTAAAGCCACAGGTACAAAAATAAAAAAATAAGACCACAGTTTTGAACTATAAGACAAAAACTAAATGGCAACGTAGCGTTTTCGTGCTTTAATGGCATCTGTCCGGTGAAAACTTTAGTTGCAAACTTGCAATAATCTCAACATTACATAAATAAGACTAATTAAATATCATAAAGCACAACATTAGTGTTTTAGATTAATTAAGCTTGAGTCACAACATGGTATATTTCCCAAGATTCAAACCAGTAACACACTATACTTTTCCAGATTCAAGTCATTATTATGCCTGCTTCCGTAGTCTTGCTACAAATAATTTTCGAAAACCTTTCAAAAGTTGCATACTTAATAAGAAAAAGGGGGGGGAAAAAAAAATGAAAAGAAAAAATCAGCACCAAAACAATCGATCTTTGACCGAAATTCTTTCATCTTCTTCCTTTAAGCTGCTTTCGTCGTAATCAAGCGTCCATTTCTCAAAAGTACAATCAACAAAGTCATAGTAGCCACCATGAAGGGATAGAACTCCTTCCCTCACTTTCTCTTCTATCCACGGGTATGTCAGCAGGTTCCGCAAAGAATGGTTAATCGATTCCTGCGTAAGATTAACATTCAGTAGGTAGTAACATCATTAATAATGGTTTCTCTGACATGATGTTTGATCTAAAACAGAATAAAGAAAACATAAAGAGAGAGAACTTCGTCCAGATAAAAATGGCAAGACAATCCACTATTGCATTTATTAGAATACTTAAAGAAATAAGTAAATTGTCCTCAATTAATACACAACAATGATTTAAGGTAAGCCCAGCAAGAAAGCAACCAGACTCAAATACAAAAGGGAGGGAGCAAAAAATGTTTACCAAAATTGACAACATTTTAGTAAGTGTCAATCATACAGAAAACACTTGAATAAACAATGAATCAGATTTGGACAACCAGTAGCAAAGAAAAAATTGGTATAGGGAAAATATGAGTCTCGAGAAAATCAAGAAAAGGAAGAGCAACAGGAGCCATGTAAAACAAAAGGAAGAGAGAGAGAAAAAGAGAGAGAGAGAGAGAGAGAGAGAGAGAGAGGAATCTATCAAGTGGATATCAATTAAAAATAAAAAGAAGAAAGAGTATAAAATCAGCAAGAATGAAAATAACCAGCATGGAACGAAAAAGAGGGAGGAGAAAGTAGTCAAAAGATATGGAAAAGACCAACTATACGATGCAGCAAGTAGCCCACAATGGGTCTCTACTTCGAAATCACTTATCCCTGTAAACCAATTCAAACCCCTCTAAATATTTCATCATATCACGACGGTGGTCCCAACTACCAACCACCTATCAGTATTAACATGGGCATGTGCCAACCATAGATCAAATGTAACCACTGGGAAACCATCCAGCAAGTATAAATGGACCAAACTACTCTACAGAAGATACTAAACAAAGAAAGCTCGTGTTCTAACTGCCAAGTAACTCCCCATGACAAGGGTTGGCATGGACTGAAAAAAAAAATTAAACAGAAAATTATCATGCACAGTACACAGAAGACTATTTCACTACTTAAGGCACATCCAATTCAACAAAACTAGAGTTCCAAATCGATAAGCTGTAACTGACCAGTATTAATAAATAAGTAGATTAATTATTTTAACTACAAACGCAAGTAACTGAAACTTTTGCCACACATGACAGATTATGAAAGGATTAAATTATACTAGTGGTGCACCAGCACTCTCTAGTTTATTAAAAAATTCCTGTGTACCTTCTAATTTACAAGTGTCTATTAGATAAGTGGCTTACAAACTTACAAATTGTATTTAAGAAATGAAAACAAATAGAGATGAAAAATTCGATTAATGTCTAATGACCATCTCCAAAGGCAAATTTCATTACTCTCTTGAGTCATTCGATCCTAATTATAACTTTCAGGTTTCATTTCGAGAACTATAAGCTAAAAATCCTCAAACAGATTTAATCTTTGGGAAAAGCACAGGTACCTTCTCACAGTGTTTGCACTGCTGGTCAAAGCTCAGGTTTGAGGCAGCAGCCTTTGTTTTCAGCTTTGCATGCTTTCCAAGAACAACCCAGTTCTGGATAAAACTACTGATAAAGAGTTCGAAGAATCATAAAGACAGATTATTCATTTTCCACATAAAAGAGAGAATCCATGATAATCACACACAACAACATGAAAAGATAAAAGAAGAAAACTGAACCTTGAATCGCCTTCGTCTTCCATGCTCATAAGGGCACGAATGCCTCCACAACAGCTGTGCCCAATAACTAGAACATTTTCAACCTACAAAAGAAATTATTTTTACTTTAGTCAAAAGAAATAGATATAAGATCATGTATGTCCCTGACTGCATTTGTCTTTTCTTTTATCTTCGGATTCAACGTTCCTTGATACAGCATACTGACTCCAGCTCCTAGGTTTAAGGTTCATTTCAAACTAGAAACAATAGGATCTTCCCGTACAATGTTTTATAAGAAGAGAAATTTTAGTAGATATGCTATATGTTAGCTATAAGTTTTATACAAAGCCCCTTTAATATTTCTCTATAAAGTATCTTGTTTGGACCAAAATATTCCTGATGTGTTAAAAAGATATCAAAATCATTGAAATATTGTCAAAATGCATTGAAGTCATCGAAATATCATCAAAAAGCACCAAAAGTCATTGAAATTATTTGGGATATCTTTCTTAGTCCACAAAAGGATATTTTTCAGAGAAATACCGAAAGGGGGGTATTTTTCACATAAGGGTATCATGAAGGATATTTAATCAAAGTTCTCTAAACTATTATGCTTTTGTATCCTCATAATCAAAATCAATTTCCAAATTAACATCGCAATTAAATCTTTTCTTAAATGGTTTCTAGGCGGCAATGAACATTATCAAAGAAGTACCCAAAGAAAAATCTATGACAAAAGAGGACACGTATAAAACAGCTCTGAGATTATGACACTTTCTTTATCACTATATCAAGTAGATGTGCATAAAAAATAGAGGTAAGAACACAACTCAGAAAAGAAATAATACTACCCATATTAGATTTTTAAACAAAAGTACTTACTTTAAGAGTATTCACAGCAAATTCTAATGCAGCATTTGTTTCTGATGGTCCCTTCTACAGAAAATAAAAACAGAAACTGAATGAGTGGAAAAAAACCAATATGGAAAAGACAAAGGTAGGTAGTTATAATCTATCTCCAAGAGCAAGACATATCTTTGTGGTCATAATGCAGAGTATTAAGCAAGTAAATTTATGCCACACATAATTCCATGAAACATGTTAAATACCTCAAATCGGGGCACCAGATTTGCAATATTGCGTACTGTAAACGATTCTCCTGGTTGGAATCCCAGTATGGCAGAGGGACAAACCCTAGAGTCTGCACAAGCTATCACCATGAACTGTTTGACAAATTATCAGTAAACATGATTACTATTTCAAATAATTGACAGCTAGAATCATCAAAACATGTTCTTAATGTACAATGTGAGAAATAAAAAATTAATGTAGACTTAAAGAAAATTAATAACATTAGTTACAACCTTTGGTGCTTGACCCTTTGCAAGTTTCTCGTAGTGTTCTAAGTTTTCCCTATTGAAACAATTAAACGAAAGTTAGAAGAGGAATGCTAGCTCTTCAGCTAAACAACCTAAAAGAACCTATGTTGCTTACATGTACTTATGCTTCTTAAAACTTAGAAAACGATGTTTAATATTGTCAAACAAATCAGATCCACTTTCAGTTTCTGCTACTCTCTCCAGTTCGCTGTTTCTGAGTTCTTGAGTCAACCCCGGAGGTTCCCTCGAAGCCTTCATCGCTAAACCTGGACTAGTCCTGCAAATTATAAAGTATAAACATTTTAACCAAAGAAATATTCAACACCGAGTATCATGGATTGATTACAGGTTATTTACATCAAAATCAAGACATGCTTATCTCTTAAGGTCAATCCGAGGATTGCACGTCCTCATAATCCTACATTGCAAAACATTATTCTGTACACATCATCAAACAACATAATTCAGAAACTTCCAACACCAGCCAACCACCCAAGGAAATCCATCAAGTAATCTTTCACCAGCAGCATTGTCAACAACTGCTTAGACTAAATAATAGTTAAATTAAGTAAAAAGGCAAAAATTAACTATGCAGTTTATGCTCCTAAAATTAAGATTAAAAGGCGGACTTAAAAACACAATCACAACCCACATTCAAATTGAATTCTCTAACTTTAAACATTTCAACAAACTCTTTCACTTAACTTAGAAAGAAAATAAAAGGCAAACCCGGACCATAGAAATTATATATTTATAAAAAATCACAACCCACCTGAGAGTAGTCGATAATCTCAAAAGGGTATGCTTAATTTCCCCTGATTTCAGCTTAGAACCAAAGATCTGCACCCAAAAAAAAAAAAAAATAACGCATAAACTGAAAAGACCAAAGAGTAAAGAAACGACACATAAAAGCATAACAAGAGAGAAAAAAAAGTCTAGTTACTTGTTGCGAGTTGAACAAGGAGACTGTGCGAGAAGGAAGGACAAGTGAGGAGGGAAGTGGGTCATGGGAGAGAGAGACAGGCGAGAGAAGCGCCATTGAAGAATGGGAGAGAAGAAATGGGTATTTTGGTAGAAAGCAGTGGGGATCTTGGAACAAACATATGGACTGCAAAAGAGAGTTAAAAGGTGGAAATGTTGGGTGACTGGATCGATGATAATTACAATAAGCATTTGAATATTGGTGATCTATACTCTCCAAGAAAGACGGAGAAAACTATGTCAGAGAAAACAAATTAATAAATATTCGGCTAAGTGTCAGCTTAGTTCGATGCCCAACTAAGCAGATTGATTGAGATGATGAGGTGAGGAGGCCCTACTAGTTCTCAAACTTTCCAGCTCTCAGAGAGAGAGATTTGTGTGGTCTGTCTTGCTTTAACGGCGCTCCTCTCCTTTTTAACCTCCTCTCTTCTTTTGTCTGAGGCTATTTTTGGAAGAGAGAAAGAAAGTACGAAGAAAAAAATTAAGAAGAAAAGAAGATGTACAGGCCGTGAGAAAAGAAAAAGATATTTTTCTTTGCCATTGTTTGGTAAAACGATTGTTTTGCTTTTTTCTTTTTATTAAAATTTTAAAAATTGTGTACAAAATTAATTTGATAAATTGATTGTAATCAAACTTGCTCGGTTAGTTCTTCCGGTTGTTTAGTTTTTTAACTGGTTGTCAAAATATTTCGATCTCGAACATTTTTTATACTTTTAACTAAGGCTAAATTATCGTTCAACTTTAATCGAATAATTGTTAAAGTCATTAGTCGAAATTTTTAACCAGCATTTGACTAGCGCTCAATTATAGTCGAAAAATTTTGACCCCAGTCAAACATAGTCGGCTGTCTTCCCAACACCACTTTCATCACATTTGAATTTTTCGAATTGGTCAAAAATTTTCGATTAGGGCCGAATAATAGATAATTTTGGAACCGCAAAATATTCATTAAATGATAAGACAATAAAAGTCTGTAAATGATTTATATGTTGTCCCTTCTTTCATCACATATACTAACAGAAGGTCAAAATTGATAATCTTCCAAACTTTTCGTTCCTCTCTTTTTTTTTTCTCCTACCAAATATAGTCTGAAAGTAAAATGTTATTTTTCAATAATCTTAAATTTAATTTTTTTTTATAAAGTTAAATTTAAAGTTTTGGCACCAATCGAAATACCAAGGTTTTTTTTTATTTTTAGAAAAAAAAAAACTTACCAATGTTTTTAGCCCGTTCACTTCGCCCTAAACCATTCTGTGCAAAATATTTTCCTTCCATTTCCTTTTCTTTTTTCTTTTAATTTGTTTTTTTTCATATTTTTTTTTGACATGGAGGGTGAAAAACCCTATCAAGGTTGACTAGACATGATGATATCGAATCTTTGTTTCGTGATTTTTGCGTCGAAAACTTACAAACCTAAACTTCAAATGAATAGTGTTTTTATTTTGATTGAACTTTTTATGTGCTTCAAGAAGAAGAAAAAAACATTAATTTTCTCAAACTTTAAAATGCCTCAACTGAAAAAATGAAAAGATCGGATATTTACTCTCTCGGCCCAGAAATGTAGGATATAATTCTTACATTAGCTCGGAGTATGTTAATTTATTACTTGTGTAGTGTACTGTAAATATCTCATTCTATTATGTTAATTTATTACTTGTCTAGTTTACTGTAAACATCTCATTTTATTACTGACTTAACTAGAACCCTACTTTCCCACGAGTTAAGTAGGTAATTGTCATTTTTTTTAATATTTAATTAAATTTGTCATCATTATTAGATCTACTATTTTTGGAAAGGATTCATCAAAAATATAACAAGAACCTATTAAAATCATTGTCAGTGTCAAGAATTCGTTAAGAATCCGTCAAATTGTTAAAAACTCATCAAGAATTCATCAAAATCGTCAAGAATCTATCAAGATTATCACCAATATCAAATATCCTTCAAGAAAATAAATCATGAATGAAAAAAATTAGTCAATTTAAGTAAGGGTAAAATGTTCTTTTCATTTTTAAAAAATATAGTATTGTGGTACATTTAATTAATGGAAAAAATAATAATATACAACTAATTTATTTTTTTCACATATACTTTAAAAGTCCTAGGCCAATTACCAGTACACCTTAGAATACCCCCTATTAGAGTGACCCATTAATTAAGGCGCCAATACTGCAAAACACTTTTTTTTTTCCTTTTTCAAAACACCTTAGAATAAGGGCACGAGAAAACTGTACACCTGGTCCTGGATGAAAGAAGAAGAAAACGAGAAATACTATTGCTTTTTTTTTTCCTTTTACTTTTTAACAATTTTGGCTAATATTCCCATAAATTAAATTGAAAAAAAAAAACCCTTTTTAGAAGGTAAAAAGAAAGTGTGGCTTGTATGAGTTTGATTACCTAAGTTGCCCTCTTTAATTTACTAATTATTTTTGCTTTGGTGTGGACTAGGGAGAGACTGTCATTGGCACAAAAACCGTATAAAAGGAGAAGATTACACCCAATGTTTCTTTTTCTTTATTATTATTATTTTTTTTGTTAAAAGAAATTCCAAATCCGTGTGGAACTGGCAATTACATCAAAGTTAGAGGACATGTAGTTTTAAAAATATTCCTTAAAATTATACTTTTGGATAGGAATTTCACGAAGAAAAAGAAAATAATAGAATGTTTATACAGTGTGATGGCATCCATATAGATTCAGGAAAGAGGAAATTTTATTTATTTCAGAAGGTAAAATTTCAAAAAACACAAATACCACTTGCTGGATTTTAAAAGTTTTCAAAAAAAATATATCAAATTTATTTAGACAAATACCACTTTTGAAAATATTTTGAAACCAACTATCTTTTACCAATCGATGAGGTACTTGAATTAGCCGGACTAAGTGCTTAAGTAACTCGATTGGTTGTTGTAAATAAACTGACTAATTATATTTAAAAATGATATTATTCTAAAACTTAAAAATGATTATTTTTCATATAAATTTGAGTTAAAAAAAAAATCAACCCTTTGGAGATTTTTTAATTTTTTGGACTTTGGGTCTAGATTTTTTTGTAAGAAGCCCGTTAGGAAATATGTGTTTGCCTAAGTTGTTTTAGCCAAATTCATGGCAATCATTTGCATTACGAGAAGATAATTTATAAGACATGTCCTTTTTCACGTCAGTTTAAAAAATAGCTATCTTTTACACCCATTTAATAAATGCCTTTTTTTTTTTTATTTCTCTAAATGACCGTTTTTCAGCAGATTAATTTTATCTTTGTATTTTAATTTTATGTTAGTATATCAACTTTATGCATACGATATTAATTTTATATAAAATAATCAATTTTGATAGTATTTGATATCAATATATTTCTTATACTGATCTATTTGGGCAAATTTGGCCATTTTTCTATAATACAGAGATAATGAATCTTAATCAATCATTAATCGATATAGACCTCAAAGCAAAGCCCACACAAATAGGAGTCGTCCGATGTTATTTTTTCCCCCGGTTGAAGTTCGACGTCAACAATTCTGTTGCACAAATTGCACTTGCATTTAATTAGACCGCTCTTAGTGTATTGCTTACGTAAAAATGAATTATTTTTTGTACTCCTTTTACGCATCGGAGATGTTCATATGCATAATGTGGAGACAAGTGTTCGGTATGCTATAAATGAATTGCACCAAATAAAAAGAAATACAGTTGTTAATATGATAATGATATATGAAAGGGACAACTTGTGGGCCCACATATCGTCTGACATTAATTAGTAGAAATGTTCCCGATTTGATTTGACTGGACTGAACCCTCTATATATATATATATATATTGACTAAAACCGTATATCCGATTTTGTTAGATCATCGCATTGTACAGTCTATCGTGGTTAATCCAAACTGATCAGATTGCATTTGTATTTTACAGTACGGTTTAAGCGATTTCCACGGTTTGAGTTTTAGGCTTTGTTAATAACGGGTTTGGGCTTTGACAAATTCACCTTCATTATTTAATCTTCATATTTTTTTATTAAAAAAAAATCACTTTTTTTAAATTAAAAATATATATATCATATCTTTTAATCTTAACCAAAGTAATTATAAAATCTAAAAATCAAATCAAAAATAATTATAAACCATTTAAAATATAAATCATTAAATGTTACAACCAAACCAAATCATCACAAAAAATTGAAAATTTAAGTTACAATCCAATCGAAATCTAATATCTAAGATATCTTAAAAAAAATAACAAACAACTTACAAACTATAAGTCTAAGAATAACTTAATAGTAGAAGAAGTTATAACACCAACAAAAGACTTCAAACTTCAAAATACTTCAATGCTGCGAAAAATAAAAAGTATTAGACACAAATATTATACCTCAATACTCATTGCAAAGAATTATATATATATATATAGGAAAAAAAAAAGGATAGAATTAGGTATTACCATCAAATCTAATTAAGGTTTATTGCTTTAGATATCAAAGTTGATTTCTTTACAAAATAAAAATTTGTATAAAGGTAGACAACTATAATGTTACAATATATTGTTAATAATTAATACAAAATAATAAATATGTTTATTGTGTAAAGAAATTATTACTTGGTTCAATACTTTCATAAATTTCAATCTATTCCAAAACTAGAACCATGCCCAATGGTAAGGATTTGAATCTGAACCAATTTCAGCAACAAATCAAAACTTTAGCTACTGTTGGACTCAATGATTTTTTAAAATAATTAAGCCCTCTACCTCCAGTGCTAAAAGCAGACTTTGAAGCTACTATTGAAACTTGAATAGTAAGAACATCTCGAGCAATTACACCAAGAATAGGGAACTTTGAAGAGTCACTTTCCACTATTTCAAGACGTCAAAATTTGGATTCTTTCTATCCTCAACACATTCAGAAAGATATCTATCAAACTCATTTTTTCAATCAAATGACTCATCTTCAGCACATTATTTATCAAACTCAAATTCTAAGTCAAAAGAATCTACATCATCAGAATCTATTACACTTATTTTCTCTTGAGAAGATGACCCACAAGCTTGAGTATTATCACTTTGCTGTACTTTGAATTCATTTGTTGCATAGTGATTCTGTAACTTTATCATGCAACTCTTGATGGCAACCAAGATAGTCTTAACCTCTTCCTCACTATAGAGTTTTTTCAAATAAAAATGCACATATTTCAATTTATGCCTATGATCAAGGACCACTCCCATATAAAAAAAGAATATTTTATCTTTCAATGTTATCTCGATACTTATCGTATTCTACTTTTATCCTAGTAGCCATATTCATCAAGATTAAATCCTTACTCGAACATCATTTGATTTGTTTTCCATGTATTATTGAAATCTCGTAAATATAAGTATTTGAAGTAACAAATTAGAAAGTGCTAAACTTTAAAGTAGCTTCGTAACTTCAAAACTTGCAAAATTTGCTATAATTCTCCTAATCTTTACTCATTAGTGGACCTACAGGTTTTTTCTCATGCTTATCTTCCTCACAAAAGTATTATAAATAGAAACTATCCTCCTCTTCCAACAACTTAATTGCATCAACAAATTTCAATGTATGCTCCAACATTAAATAAGTAGAGTTCTACCTAGTTGGCACATCTAAGCAAACAAGAGTCTTTCTTCTTTATAAGTATTTATGCTCCAACATTAAATAAGTAGAGTTCTACCTAGTTGGCACATCTAAGCAAACAAGAGTCTTTCTTCTTTATAAGTATTCTTCATACAACCTTTGAATCTAGCCAACCTTGAAGGAGAAGATCTAATATACGTAAGAATATTATGGACAATTACAATAGAATTGTCTATCTTGTTCAATCTATCTTGCACTATTAAGTTTAGGATATAAGCTAAACATCTCACACGTAAATATCTCCGTCATAAATGGCACTCTTCTAAATATGCAATCTCTTCCTTATACGACTAATAGCCCTATTATTAAAAGCAGTATTATCAATTGTGATTGTAAATATTGTCTCAATGTCTCATTGTTTTAAGCATACCTCAACTTCTTTGCTTATTATCTCTCCCTTATGATTAGGAATTTGACCAAAATTAAAATTTTCTTTTTTGCATCTTTCATTCAGAATCCATAAAGTGAGCTATTAACACCAAATAATTGATATTCTAAATAGAAGTCTATGTGTCAGTGATAAGAGATAGTCTTTATGAATTCTTTACAAAGTAAGGCTTCAATTTTTTTCATCTCATTATTGTAAAGATTAGTGATATCACTAGCAATTATAATCCGCGATGGAGGATCAAACTTTGGGCATGTAATACTACAAAAGATTGTAAAGCCTTCTTACTCCATAAACCTAAAGGAAAATTAATAATAATCATTTTTATACATGTAACCCTACAAGTAACTTGACTAAATCTCGTACCTACAAGATTGCTACCACCAACACTTTCATTAACTTTCTTTTGAAAAGACAATATTTTTCACTTCTTATCGTCCAATTTAAAGGGATATTTTTTTACACTAATTGTTCAAATGGTTCCAAAAAGTACTAGTCCTATTTTTTTTACTATTACTAGCATAGTCTTTATCACAATAATTGCACATAGTCCTAGGATGAGTAAGGTCCTCTTCATTTATGGTAAAATGATCCCAAACTTTTGATATATGCCTAACTTTCTTTTTTTTCTTATTTGACTTTAGGAGGCAAGGGGGTTTACTCTTACAACCACTAGTTGAATAAAAAATATTGGCCACTTAAGTGGGATTTTTTTATAGAAGTGTCATATTACTACTATCCTCGATCTAACAAGCATAAAATTACAACATAATCACATACTATACACAAAATTAAAAGCACAAACCAGCACCAAATACTAATCTCATTGTCAGTAACTACAATAGAGTAAAATCAGTTCATTTATTTTGTTATTCACTTCAAAATTAAAGTAATTAGTCTATTCAACCCGATTTAACAATTAACATAAACACAAATCATGTTCATCTATCAAACACAGATCACATACACATCAACATAGAATCAAAAACAAAAATCATGTAACCAAGAACACAGAATCAAGAACAAAATTTATCAACCATACCAGGGGATGTTGGAATCTAAGATTGTAATTAAAATTTATGTTGACTCATGTTTTATATCATCAATCTTATACATATATTTTGAAGTTTACAAACATATGATTAAGAACTAATAATCTACTTGAGTGTATAGCAATCTAAATAAAAAGGATCACAAGACATTCAATAAGGATTACAGAAAAGAGCTTGAAACAAAGATTAAGAATATAAAACCTAGACTAGCAAAGGTTAAATATTTAGTTCTTGTATTTGAATATATATTTACATATAATATGAACTTAATGGCTCAAATTTTTCTAAAAATAGAAATTTTCAAACTAACATAGTTAAATTGATTTATCTTCAATTAAAGTTTAAAAATTTACATTACATAAATTTTAAATTAATTTATAAAGTTCTACAATATCCATATTTCATTAAAATCAATTTAAGAAGTCACAATTTTAAAAAGACTCAAAAGAAACTTGAAATAAAATGAAAATTAGCTCTCTATTATTTTCAGTAGACCGAATCCTTGTTTTTAGTCCACCGATTCTGTGACTTTTTTCAGCAGTTTTTAAATTCGACCGTTATAACTATACTACCAACAACTATTTCGGAAGTCTACTGAAAACCTATTTTCGGTCAATTCAAAATGATAAATTACCTGTCAAATCATCTAAAACAACTAGTTTACATCCAAGTCTATAAATAAAAGTATTTTTAAGACTTGAAACAATTTTTGAACATCCTTATATTATTTATACCATATCTTTAAGTTGTTCTAATCAATCTTTATGATTCAAACTTTCAAATCTATCTTTTCACAAAAATTATTTGAACTAAACTCGATCATATCTTGTATTTTCATCTATTCTTTCTAAGTTTACCTTGTATTAAATACTTTCATTAGAGAGAGATTCTAGTTGAGTGTTCCAAAAAAAAACAAAATTGTAATTATAAGATGAGGTTAGCACCGGATTTATAAACAACTTAATTTAGGTGAGATTGATACCAAAGTCTAAACAATCTATGGTTATGCGTAATAAAGTCGGATTCAAGACTATTGTAGTGTAGGTATGCCTAAGAAGAAATTACTTATTTTGTACAAGGGTCGATCAAGCCCATATTCTTAATCCGATAGTAAAAAGCTTGAAGTATGTTATCGAGGGCGATAGACGTAGATAAACTGTCGTATTTGTTAAATCTCGTAAAAATAGCGTTTGTACTTCTTTATTCATATCTCTTTATTTTATTTACTTTCACTTTGTTCATGATATTTAGCTTTTTTTTATTTAATATAGTTATTACTTGCATAATTCACTTGCTTATCTTGACAATTTTGCAAAAATTTTTTAAAACCCAATTCACCCCCTCTTGAGTTAGCTAATCTTGGGATAACAATTGGTATCAAAACTTGGTTTTCAAATTTTTAAAACTTAACCATTTTTTAGAGGGCTAATCTAAACAATTTTTTTTTTTCAATATGAGGAGCTGTCACCTTCTAAATCACCATTTTTCAATAGAAGTGATTTTAACTATTAGAGAAACTGAATGGACATTTATCTTAGATCTATATATTTTGACCTATGGTATATTATTACTAAAAGTTCTTTGATAATAACAAAAATTGTTGATGGTAGAGAAGTAGAATAAGATATAAAGGAATGCAATGAAAACGATAAAATCACTTTCATAAAAAAATAGAAGAGCTAGAAATACTCTTGTGTGTGTTTTAGATAGAAACATATATAATAATATTGAGAATGCTAGAGATTCTCATTAATTATGGAATATGTTAGAAGTATCCTATCAAGGAACTAGCTCAATGAAAGAAACTAGAATTAATTTGTTTTTTACTAGAAACTATAAATTGTTCAAAATCAAAAAGGACGAATTTATTTCTCAAATGTTTATTAGATTCACTACTATTATTAACTCTCTTTGTGCTTTAGGAAAAACATTTCTTAATGGTAAATTGGTGAGCAAAATTCTTAGAAGCCTTCCTTTAGCATATAGAAACAAGGTGGTGACTTTTCAAAAAGCAAAAGGTCTTAGCAAGCTTCCTCTTGAAGAACTTATAGGTTCCCTTATGAACTATAAAATTCGCATGAAGGAAACCAAAGAAGATGAAGTAGAAGAAAAGAAAAGGAAAGAATTGCTTTTAAAGTCGCTATGTAATAAAGCAATGAAGAGGAAGAAGAATTTACAGATAGTGAACTAGAAGACATTGTCCAACTCACTAAAATGTACAAGGGGTATTTAAACTTCAAAAATAAGAATTTCAAGAAGAACACCAAAGATAATAACTAGCATGATTCTTGACTTTAAAAGATGATTTTTGGTTTTGGCACAGAAAACTTGGGCATGCTAGTATGAATACTATTTCTAAACTTTCAAAGAAAAATCTTTTGAGTGATTTACCTAGTTTACTTTTTGAAGAAGACAAAGTTTGTGATGTATGTCAATTTGGAAAATTAGTAAAAAAGTTCTTTTAAATCCAAAAACACCATTTCTATTTCTAGACCCTTGCAACTAGTTTACATGGATTTATTTAGACCATCAAAATAGCTAGTCTTGGCGGAAAATACTACGCATTTGTGATAGTTGATGATTTTTCAAGATTAACTTGGGTTCTATTTATTATTAATAGAAATGATATTTAAATCTTCTCACTATCTTTTGTATAAAAAAAAGTACAAAATAAAAAAGGCTACATCATCACATCATTTAGAAGTGATCAATATGGTGAGTTTGAAAATGATGAAATGGAGATTGTTTTGCTATAAAAATGCATTTGACCACAATTTTTCAGCACCTATAACTCCACAGCAAAATGAGGTAGTTAAAATAAATAATAGAACCATACAAGAAATGGCTAGAAGCATACTAAATGAAAATAGTTGCCAAAATATTTTTGGACTGAAGCGGTAAGTGCCACTTGTCATACTGTAAATAGAGTTATGATAAGGTTAATTTTGAACAAGATACCTTATAAGTTTTGGAAAGATAGAAAATTCAACATTGGCTATTTTAAAGTTTTTGATTGCAAATACTTTATTTTGAATACTAAAAATAACGGGAGTTTGATTCAAAATCCAATGTTGAAATTTTTCTTAGATATTCTACTATTAGTAAAACTTATAAAGTTTTCAATAAAAGAATATTGGTAGTGGAAGAATTTATACATATTATTTTTGATGAGTATAACACTCTCTATAAGGAGAGAAAGATAGATGATGATGATATTGTAGGTGTGGAACAAAACTTAAATAAGTTAAGTGTCAATAAGAGAACAAAAGAAAAGAATGGCGTCCAACTATAACAAAATCTTAAGGAAGAAAAAGAAAACGACAATGGTAAAACTTTTTCGCTTCTTCAAGATTTAAAATTTAATTATGCTCATCTTAAAGATCAAATTCTAAGTGACCACTTACAAGAAATCAAAACTAGAGCATCACTTAAAAATATTTGCAATAATATGGCTTTTATCTCTCAAATTGAACCAAAAAGTTTAAAATATACTAAAAAAAGTGAATCATGGATTTTAGCTATGCAAGAAGAATTAAATTAATTTGAAAGAAGTGATGTGTAAGAATTAGTTCCAAGACCTAAGGATCAATCTGCTATTAGAACTAAATGGGTCTTTAAAAATAAAGTAGATGAGCATGGGGTAATTTTGAGAAACAAACTAGACTAGTAGCTCAAGGATTCAATCAAGAAGAAGGTATCAATTATAAAGAAACCTTTGCATCCATAGCAAGATTAGAATCCATAAGAATGCTCTTAGCATTTGTATGCCATAAGAATTTTATCTTATATCAAATAGATGTTAAGAGTGTATCTCTAAATGGATACATTTTAGAAGAAGTATATATAGCTCATTCCTCCAGATTTCAAAATCATAAGTATCTGGATCATAATTTAAATTGAAAAAGATTCGTTATGATTTAAGGCAAGTTTCTAGAGGTTGGTATGATAGAATAAGTAAATTTTTTATTTTAAATAGTTTTACTATGGAAAAAGTAGATACTACTCTTTTTATAAAAAAGATAAGGGAAAGAGATGATTATAGTCCAAATTTATATTAATAATATTATATTTGGTGCTACTAATATTTTTCTTTATGAAGAATTCTCTAAGTGTATGTATAATGAATTTAAAATGAGCATGATGGGAGAGCTAAATTTCTTCTTTAGCCTCCAAATCAAACAAAACAAAGAAGATATTTTCATCAACTAATCCAAACATATCAAGGATATACTAAAAATGTTTAATATGGACCACTCTAAGCCAGTGAACACACTAATAAGCTCCTCAATCAAACTTGACAAAGACAAAAATGGTCAAGAAGTAGATATCATCAAATATCGAGATATGATCGGATCACTACTTTACTTAACAACTAGTAGACCAGATATAATATTTAGTGTTTGTTTATATGCTAGATTTCATTCCAATCCTAAGGAATTACATTTTAGTGTAGTAAAATGAATTCTGAAATATTTATATAGCACTATGAATCTTGGATTATGGTATCCAAAAGGCACACGCTTTAACATTACTAGTTCTTTGGATGCAGATTTTGTCGACTGTCAAACCAATCGTAAGAGTATAAGTTCCACTTGTTACTTTCTTGGTTATTCACTTATATCTTGGCTTAGTATGAAACAAAATTTTGTTGTTCTTTCTACTACTAAAACTGCATATATATCTACAAATAGTTGTTGTGCTCAAATTATATGGATGAAATAAATACTAATGGATTTTGAATGACTTATAATTATTTGCCTATTAAATGTGATAATATTAGTGCTATCAATTTATTCGAAAATCAAAGTTTGTCTTCACGTACTAAGCATATAAATATTAGACATCATTTTCTCTATGATCATATGCAAAAAAGTGATATTATATTAGAATTTGTGTGCACTAAAAAACAAATAACTGATATCTTCACTAAACCTCTAAGCGAGGATCGTTTTTGTATGATTCGTAGAGACATAGTTGATTATAATCAATTTTCTTGAGTTGTATTTTTTTTACATATTGTTTGTTTTATATTCCAAGGTCTTTAAATTGATGATTTCTCAATATTTTTATTGATGGTTCAAATGTTTTTTTTTATTTTTCAAACAAAATTTTATAAAAATCTACTGAAACAGGGTTTTCAGTAAACTGACAAATAACAATCCTGAAAATAGCAGTTTTTTCTGCCATTTTTGATAGACCAAAAACACACTAAAAATTCACAGATGTGTGTGTATTTAAGGTTTTTTTTTACACATTTTTCTCACTCATGTCTCTCACTCTTTATACCAAAAACAACCACTTTCTCATATGAAAATTCTCTTCTCATCTGAATTGAATTTTCACTCAAGATTACTTAATTTTCCTCCAACCAAAGTGATTTTTGTTGTTTTTTAACCCCTAATCACTCATATTTTTGCATTTTTGGCACTAAAATCCAATTTATCATATCTACCAAATCCTAAAACCCGAAAATTGTCTTGGGTCCTTGTTTGTTCATCAAAATTCTTGTTAATGGCTCATAGAAGAGAAAACTTAAGGTCTAAAGGCAAGAAAATCTTAGTAGAGGAATCGAAACAACGCACCAAGGTAAGTTTTGACATTTTTCTCTTAGACTCGTATGTTTTTATGGCTAGATACAAAGAGATTTTCTCTAAGAGAACCATAATTTGGGGTATAACTTTTAACTTTTGTGATCTAGCATGTGTATAATTTCCACAGTATATGGAAAACATGGGTTGGATAGCTTTTTGCTCTATTAGAAAAATAAGGTATCCTAGACTAATTAGAAGTTTTTATACTTGTGCTAAAATCTCTAGAGGTCAACATATTATCTATGGTACTCAAAAGGAAATTGATTTTGAGGTAACTAAAAATCTCCTAGCTGATCTTTTCCATTTACCTCTAGGTGGCTATAGGTTTCCTATTACAAACCCTTGGCCCTTTTTTAATAATTTTGATCTTTAAAAAGCCTTACTTAGAGTGTGCTCAACTGATAATTTTTAACCTAAGTCTTGTGTCACTGATATTTCCTTAGATAGTAGGATTTTATTCTAGTTTGTATCTCAAAACATGATTCCTAGAGATGGTTATAAGGATGCACCCACTTTCTGTAATCCTGGTTTCGTCAATTCTATCCTTATTGGGATAAGGTTAGACTTGCCTTATTTTATTATACATGAAATGCTTAATGCCATAGAGACTAAGAGATCTACTCTTCTTTATGGCTTTCTCCTTACTCACATTTTGAAACATTTTAATATCTTGCCCTTTGATGAAGCCGAGCATAAACCATGGACCATTGATGTTGAAATCAATTACAAAACCTTTAGTCTCATAGGCTTTAATTTTATTAACAATAAATGGGTGGCCAAACCAAAACAAGGACAAGTTTAAGGTACGGGGGATAGACAACGAGCTGGGGGTAGTAATAGAGATACAACTACTCAAAGAGCCAGTAAGGGTGCTACTAAGGTTACCCATACTAAAGAGGCAACTGCACCAACCTTTGATCTTCATGAAACTTTAATAGTCTCACAAACCACATCAATGCTATCTAGCTTGACATTCAATATCTTTGTGACATTGAGCTTGAGCACTTCCAGAGCCTTGAAGCTGATGTCAACTCTATCCATCAGTACAAGAGCGCCAGTTTCAAGTCCTCCAAGATCAATAAAATGAGATGATGAGAATAATGTAATCCTATTTAGGCCAGCTCCCAACACCATAGACCTCTCCAATGTTTTTTTTTTTTGTTATGTGGTTTTTATTATGTTTGTCTTGTTTTGTTTTATCTTTTTTAAACATTTACTTCCTATAGTTGTTTAAATTATGGATCATATGCCATGTTTAGGTTGAACGCTTGTTTAACTATTATGTTTTATTCATCTTTGGTTTCTTATTCGTGGTTTTTTTTTTTAAATTTGTTAATTAGTATCAATCTTATTCTTTATATTTATGCGACTTTTTGATGATATCAAAAAGGGAGAAGAAAGTACAAGGATTTAAAATATTAGTAAATTTTTTCAAAAATAATCGGTATCTTTTTCAAAATATGCACTCTTTATAAGTTTAAGAAATAAAACGGGAGCTTAATTATTTCACATTAAGCATATTTTGAGGGGAGCATTCAAGTTGTTAGTAAAGACACTTATCATTGTTTCCTAAATTTTTAAAATTCCTTACTCTATTTTCATCTCTTAAATCAAATGTTTATTATCATCAAAAAAGGAGATATTATTGACTCATATTTTGTATCATTAATCTTATACTCATGTTTTGAAATTAACAAATAAATGATTAAGAACTAATAGTCTACTTGAGTATATAGCAATCTAAATGGAGAGGATCACAGAATATTCAAAAATGATTACGGAAAAAAGCTTGAAGATAAAGATCAAGAATATAAGACCTAGACTAGTAAATGTTAAATATTTAGCTCTTGTATTTGAATATATGCTTACATATAATATGATCTTAATAACTCAAAATTTTCTGAAAATAGAAATTTTCAAACCAATATAGTCAAATTGATTTATCTTTAATTAAAGTTTGAAAATTTACATTACATAATTTTTAAATTGAATTATGAATTTCAATAGTACCCTCATTTCATTAAAATCAATTTAAGAAACCACATCTTTGTAAAGAATCAAAAGAAGCTTGAAATAAAATGAAAATTAGCTCCCCGTTTTCATTCGACCAATTTTGTGACTTTTTTCAGTAGATTTTAAATTCGACCATTATAACCGCATATCATATTCTAATTAATCTTTGTAATTCAAACTTTCAAATCTATTTTTTCACAAAGATCATTTGAGCCAAACTAGATTATATCTTGTGTTTACATCTATTCTCTCTAAGTTTATCTTGTATCAAATACTTTCATTAGAAAGAGATTCTAGTTGAGTGTTTCAACAAAAATAAAATTGTAATGGTGAGGTGAGGCTGACACCAGTTTCATAAATAATCTAGTTTAAGTGAGATTAGTACCAGAATCTAAACAATCCTTCATTAAGCATAATATATCTGGATTAAAAACTATTGTAAAGGCGTGGATATACTTAAGAAAAAATCACTCATCTTGTACAAGAGTCAGTCAATCCCAAACTCTTGATCCGATAATGAAAAACTCAAAACGTGTTGTTAAGGGTCGAGGATATAGAAAAATTGTTGTGTTTATTAAACCTCGTAAAATAGTATTTGTACTTCTATATCGTCATCTCTTTAATTTATTTACTTTGAGTTTGTGCATCATATTTAGTTATTTTTACTTGATATAGTCATTTCTTGCATAATTCACTTACTTATCTTGAAAAGTTTATAAAAAATTTTTAAAACCCAATGCACCCTTTCTTGAGTTTAGTTAATCTTGAGATAACAATATAAACATAAGATAGAAAGAAACCTGAGATTGATATTGAAGAGCCGATGGCCTTACGAGGTGTTGGCGGCGTTGATCTATGATCTATTTTAGCTACATGTATGAGATTAATATAGAGGGTTAATATGATCTATTTTAATTACAAAAAAACATTTCTGAAATACAAATACAATTAAGCAATGCAGGTAAAAACAATGAAATAAAAGAGGAGAAAAATACAATTATATAAATAAGTCTTTGAATAATCTTTCCTAGAATACAACATATATGAATATAAAGATTTTGTCTTTACTAGTTTACAAACACACAAAAATGGAAAGGAAGAGACTCACGAATATGGACTTACAAACGTACGATTTTAACAAGCCACAATCGAGAGAGAGCTAAGCACCTTGCAGGCGTGTTCAAAACCTATGGTAAGTGTAAGCAGCTTGCAGAGCTGAGCAGCCTTGAGTCGAGCATATCGACTATTGAGGGGTGGGATTGAGACCAGAGACGAACCGGCAACGGAGTTAGAGCTTGAGCTCGCCCCTACAGGAAGAGGGAGACGTTGCGATAGAGCTTCAGGACAACTGAGGCTGAGCTCCGGCACGATTGAGACGGAGCTCGGGCACGCCACGACGGAGCAAGAGCTTGAGCTCGGTCACTCCGCGAAAGAGGATGATGATGATGATGATGATGATGATGACCCACTCCGCTAGAGAAAGGACAATGATAGGCTGCCAGAGAGAGGGCGATGAGGACGACGATGGATAGGAAATGAGTGACTGAGTATGCTTGAGTGAGTGAATGTGGAGTTTATGACTCTCATTCGGTGGTGGAGTTTAGTGTTACTGGTGTATGAGGTAATGGACTGGCAGCTAGAAACGTAACCCTAAAGAAAATACAGCATGTGTTGTGGACGGTGGTGTTATTTTGTGCTTAAGATGTTATGTTGAGCTTACAAATAGAAATACAGAATGGCATGTAATTCTAAAACATATATAAGAATGCATCTTCGGACGGTTCGGTTATAAACTGAGAATTTGTGTCCAAAATCGAATACCACACAGCACCGCTTAGTTTCTAATTTTTCCAAACCATGACCAACCTTAAATGAAAAAAAAAAAAAAAAAAAAAAAAAAAAACCACTGATTTCAGTGCAGCGTGAGTTGGTGCGGGGGCAATCCAGTAGTTCTTTTAAACACCCCTATTACTCAGTAGTCAATAATAAAGGAAAATTAATTGTTATAAACATCATCACATAAATTTAGCCAGAGCTGCAAAGTTGGGCGGACTTGTGGGCCGAGGTGGCTTGGTCCTAAATATTTTTGGTCCAGCCTAGTCCGGTGGGCCAATTTTTTCTTCCATTCTTTATTTTATTTAATCAAATAATTGAGAAAGTATAATGAAAATTAGGCTTTGTGAGGTTTTTTTAGCCCAAAAAATATAAAAATACGGTGGTCTCTGATTTTTGCAGATTCGGTGCAGTTTTTATTAGAAAAATATCATTATTTAAAATATTTATAGAAAAATATTATTTTTAAAAATAATAATTAGTAACCAATAACCAGTTTTCAAAACTGGTAACTAATAACAAAAAATATTTACAACTAGTAACTGGCAACCGATAATCAACTTTTAAAAACTGGTAACTAGTAACCATTTGAAAAGTGGTATTTTTCTGAAACTTTTTTCATCTAATAAAAACCGTACGCGAATTGAACAAAAAAGGACCTCCATTTTTTTGTAATTCTTTTTTATGTTTATAAGCAAAAGTGTTAGAAACCCAAAAATATATTCTTTAATAAAAAAATCATGAAAATTAGACCTTGTACAACATTTTTAGAAAACAAAAATATAAAAATATACGGTGGTCTCCATTTTTTTTGGGATTCGGTATAGGTTTTATTAGAAAAATGCCATTTTCTAAATATATTCATCAAAATATTTTTTAAAAATAGTAATTAGTAATTGGTAAAAATTATTTAAATATTGGTAAATAATGACCAAAGATATTATTTATAACTAGTATATAATTGATAAATGGTAACTAATTTTTTAGAAATTGGTAACTAGTAACCATTTTAAAAATAGTATTTTTCTAATTTTTTTTAAAAGTAATATCTTACTAATAAAATCATACAAGAAATAAAAAAAAATAAACTGATCTCCGTATTTTTTGTAATTCGTTTTAGCCTTTATAGATAAAAGTTTTAGAAACCCAAAAATAACTTAGGCCGGGCTCACTCTGTATGGCCTAGTACAACTCTTGTTAAGGGCTTAAAGCTAATAAGCATTTAGCGGACTTATTGAGAGAAGATTCTCCATTGTGCATAACTTATTTTTCTGAGAAAAGTTCTGGTAGGTAGCTATGGCACGTGTGAATGAGAGTTAAGAAACTGCCCTATCGTGGACCATCAGATCAAAGGACAAGTAGATGGTTAAGATTCACCATTTATTATGTTGTTATAGATATAGAAAAGATCTCCATTGCCCAAGATCACTAGCTTTTCTCTCCTTTTTTTTTTCTTCTTTTTTTTTTTTTTTCGAAGAAGAAGTTTTATTCTCTTTTTTCCCTCATCAAAGATAACATTATAGTTCGATTAAATTATAAAAATGAACACCATCATCAGTGTTTCCCAATCGATTTTCATCATTAGCGTAACCTTCACCAGGTCATTTCTCAGGAACAAGGCTGTGGATATTGCATCAAACATCTCAACGAGTGGGGTGGTTTACACATTCAGATAAAACTCCACCAATCTTTATCGTCGGCAATGCCCAAAACTCTTTCTGAAACAAAATTGTTTGTCTTCTTAGCTCATAGAAGCACACGAACAACTAAAAGACTCCTTTTTTTTTTGTCTCTTTTTTTTTTTCGTACTAGTCCTCTCGCTGACCCTTACAATCTTTGGAAGGCATTAAACTCTAGCATATTGCTAGATAGGTGGCATGAGGGATCGATTCCCAGACCTCATGGAGCAGAAAACTATAAACCACATAATGACCACGTAAACCATATGGTCAAAACTTCATAAGGCTCCCAACACTCCAGATTAAAGACAGGATCATCTTCGGTGACAAAATCTTATGCCATTCTACCGCTTAGTTTTTAGTCTATGAACGAAAATTATGCATAAGAACTTTTGTCGCTAAGCATCAACCAATGCGTAGAATTTTAGAACTGTAGAAGATGATTATGGTCACTAAACTTTCTTATTATTGATACAATTACAGTATACCATATACAATAATGAGTCTCATGCACAACATACAATAACTTCAATCTTGCTATGTTTACAAAACAAGGATTGTTTTAAAGGATGAGGAAGAGAAAAAACGCACACTAATCTCAGCAACTACCCAGACAGGCCAAAAAAACACTCAACACTAATCTCACAACTACCCAGGCAAGCAATGCCAGTTTGCCACACACACAGAAAATTGAAAATACAAAATACAAAATACAAAATAATATAGGCAAAGCAGAGAAAACTCTTAAAAAATACCTTATTCTATGGCAGTTGTTACCCCACTCGTTTAAAAACAATTTAAAACAAATTCAGGAGACAAAAGACAGTTTGACATTTGTTACAACAACCAAACAGATGGATAACAGTCGGTATTTGATGCAGCTAAGAGGGGCATAACACTTTCATATCCTCAAGACGCAGAAGGTTAAAAATAGCTTTCTGCATTGCAGAATGAAGGCTAATAAATCTGCCTATTGTGAATAAAACAATCCATAACACTCAACAAAAATAGGCAAATTAAGTCTCATTCTATACTAGCCACAAGGTTAATACAATCGAGAAGTCTAGAAAGTTAAATTGTGCCGAATAATCACATCAAAACAATCCAACGGTGCTCCCACTACACGAAATGAAATCAATTCCACCTTAGTCGATCAATATAAAACAAAAGAGAGATTTTAAAATTCATGTCTTAAATTGAAAGAGGTGAGAGAGAGAAAAAAAGCTCATAATCAAATCGAAAGTTTTACAGAAAAAATTGAGCAAAACCACCAAAATGATGAAAACCAGTGGAAATGAATCAGTAAGAAATTAAAATCTGGAAAAAAAAAAAAAAAAAAAAAAAAGAAGCAAAAGAACAACATTAATCCCAATACATATGTTTGAATGTTTCCATGGCATTGTTGCAAAGTTTTTACTGCAGAAGACATGAAAGTTAATGGTCAATGATTTCTATCATAAATATAGAAAACCAGCGAGTAAGTACAGAATCACGCCTTGACTAATTCCATACTTTCAAAGACTAAGAAAAGCAATATTTACACCACAATCATGTTTCAGGTGTTATAGATTCACTATAATCATTAAAAGAAATGGAAATTAAATAATTCTAGTAACTAGTTCATAATAATATTGCACAAAAGCCTGTAGTAGCATATAATTTGTTCATAGGATCTCTTTCACAGAAAGCCTCACCTCAGGGACAGCTAAAATGAGCAGTTCATCTCCAACTCAAACCAGGCTCCAACATAACTCATATGCAAATTGCAAAACGAGAAACAGATTGAGAAGCAACTTTCCTAGAATGAGATTGTGCTGCAACAAATTTCTATACTCTTAAAACAGATCGATGGAGCCAAAATATAACCTGCAATTCCATCACAAAAATTAAACTAACAGACTACTGAACAAACATCAAAATAAGTTCTCTTTTGCAACAATGTAGCCTTAGCCTTACTCACACAATTGAGGCATTTTTCAGATAAACAAGCTAGGTCATTTAGGGAAAATCAACTGAACGTTGGGTTAGCAAAGATAATTGGTCCTGGAAAATCAACTGAATCTTGAATTAGCAAAGATAATTGGTCCTGGATAATGAAAACTTCAGTTGTCTACTTGTCCTCCACATTACAAAAAAGGATACCTCATCTAGATGCAATCTGCCATCATCATCTAAAACCAGCAAAAATTAAAAAATTCTCCAACATCTAGGATTTTCATCAGAATACTTGTTCGTCCAAAGTGGGTGTACTCACTCTCTCTTCCATTTGCATGCTAACTTAATTTTCTTATCATACGTAAATAAAACACAGCCAACAAATATCCAAACCTTATCATTTGGGATAGCAAATGCAGAAAGTGAATAGCAACAGTAACAAAATAGGATACATGAGCAAGACCAAACTCACTGAGAACCGTTGGATAGCTTACACAGCAGAAGCAGGTAAAAAAGTCACTGAAGAACTATTTCTTGCCTCTAATCATAACTGCAACATAAGAAACCTATCCTCATTTGTACAACAAAAAACATAACCGACTTGATTTCGGAGAATTCTTCATAGTCATTCACCATCCTTATTCTACAATCTAAAATTTATCAAAGACGAAATATATCTTGGCTATATGCAAAAGGACACCGTTTCGGCACATCTGCTGTAAGCTTGTCTACCATTCTCATTTCACAAAGACTACAAAGTCTAGTCTTATGTCAAATGGAGAATCCTGCAGGAAACAGCATGATAATGAAAACAAATAAGTCACTAGAAAAGAGCATGCTGTCAAATTCTAGTTTCACAGAACAAGCTTCCATCATAATTGTCTATGAAACTTGGACTTCGAAGAATCAAAGACAGAGATGCCTTCTTGAATATCATAACCTACGAAGTACAAGAAATGTCCACTAAAAAGCTACAAAATACAACAATGCTGCCGACTTATATAAGACTAACCGAAGTGAGAACCATTAGCGTTAATACAAAAGAGGCCCTACACCTTTTGGTCTTTCAGGCATTCAAAAAGAGCGGGGAAAAAACCACATACAAGCAATTACAACAGCTCCAGAAGCAATGACAAAAAGAAATAGTCTTGTCTTACTTTTATTAAGTAGCCTTAACCTTGTCATCCCCAACAACATTTAGTATTGGCAAACTACTCAGAAACTCATCAAGACCCTCAAAAAACCCAATCCCTTCAATATTATCTTCTTCCCCATGTCCTGCTCCGTTCCCCTTATTCATTCCAGTTGCAGCAGACTCCTCTACATCATTACTAAACTCTACATTCAAATCCAATCTCCCCCACTCCACTGACCCTTTCTTCTTCCCACCACTAGCTACCGCCTTCACCTTCCTACTCGACTCCCCCTTCGGTACTGCCCCTTTCGATGCCGCCCCAACACCACCATCTAAATTCTCACCACTACCAGCATTTTTCTGACCGCCTACACTCTGACTCGCTCTTGTTACCCTATCAGTAGGCGCTGTCTTGGCATTTTTAGCTGGAGTACCTTTACCCCTCCAAGTTTTCGTTCTCTTATCCCTCCTACTACTCCTAGTATTTCGCCAATCGTCGTCGGATTCGTCGCTATCATCGGAAAGCTCTACGAAAACGTCGTCATCCTTATAAATGTACCTAGGAGAACCACCACTGGGTCTCTTTCCCTTACCTCCACCCCCATTCTTCTTTCCATCATCTTGAATGGGGCAAGCGAACATGGGCGAAAATGGCATCCAACCAGAAGACCCACTTGCATCTTTCGCATTCCCGGAAAACCCAAGTGGGAAAAAACCCCAACAGCAGAAGTAAGTGTCGTCTTTCCCTGCCACCGGCGGTGATGGTATCACCGCCGCGTGAAAAGCCCTCTTGCAATTCTGGCACCGTAGCACACACTCTTCGTACACCTTCGGGTACTCGTAGAGGATATAGCAGTACGGACATGCAGTCCAGAAATTCTTCCCATCCGACTCCGCCGCTCCACGAGCCGACTCAGTCGGCCGAGCTGATCGAGTTGACTCAGCCACATTGTTGAGATTCGGCCTCTCCTCCTCTTCCTCCTCTAGGGCTCTGCCATCCTTATTTCTAGGGCTTTTTCTCACTGACCTTTGTTGTTGCTCTTTCGATTGAGGTTGTGATTGTGGTGGTGGCTGAGCTTGAGCTTGAGCTTGAAATTTCGATTGCAGATGCTGCGATTGCTGTGGCGGCGGCGGAGGTTGCTGATAATGTTGATGCCTTTGAAGGAATTGCCTCTCTTGCAATTGAGCCGGCCCTGACACGGACCCAGAACCCGCCACGGCACCGAAATCGTACCTGGGGAACATGTTCAACTCGTTGTCGTAGAACGCCCTCTTCGCCGGGTTGGAAAGGACGGACCAGGCCTCGCAGACGAGCCGGAAGGCTTCATCGGAGTGAGGTAACCGATTCCGATGAGGGTTGAGGAGCAGAGCCAGTCGGCGGTACTGAGTCGCGACGAGTTCGACGCTCTGAGTGTACCTCGGGAGCTGGAGTATGCCGTACCAGTCATGGTGGTTGTTGATCCGCTGTTCACCGACGAGGAGAGTGTCGGCGATGGCGACTAGGTCGTCGACGGCCTCGAGCCCCGGATAGGCCTCACGGACTCGGATCGCGAAGCTCTTAGCTCCGAGGAAGTCTCGCGCCGCCAGGAGCTTCTCGGCCGTGTTGAACCACCGCTTGGCCTCTTCGCCGGTTATGTTTCTCTCCATAATTGAGCTTTTTTTTCTTTTCCTCGAGAAAATGGGTTATTGACCAGAAAAGGTTAGAAAGAAATTTTGGGGAAGAGGATGATGGAGTGTTACTTTTTAAATTGTTGGACGAAAATGGACATTTGGTTTTGGGAGTTAGTGCGACTATTTAGGGATAATATGGTAATTTCGATCCTGAACTGGTCTGAGCAATCTCTGAGTGGTAAAATCTTATTTAAAAAAAATAATTGTACTACCCGAAGTGGTAATGGGTATTGGTACTTGACGATGAAATAAAAATCTAGCAAATAATCCTTCAAAAAAAAAAATTTTGGCAATTATTTGCCTTTTTTTTGTTTTAAATTTGGCCCTTAAAGTTAATTGTTTTTTCCAAAAAAAAAAATGTTAAATCAACTAAAAATTGAATCTGAGGCAACCATTTTCTTTTCACTTCTTGGAAATTCGTAAATTTTCCGTTTTTTTTTTTCCCGAAACAAAAACATTGTCATTAAATTACTCGTCTTTTGAAGGCTAATAATTGTTTTTTCGAATGTAAATGAACTTTTATGGCTCCTGTGATTGGATTCGGAACTAGTTATTAGTGGTTGGATATAGCTATTAGGCCCCTACTACCACATTATTTATGATATCTTAATTCAACTTAAAAATTAAATTTTAAAAAAAAAAGAATTTTATTTTATGGGTGATATGCAAAAATAAATCTAAAAATTTGATAATTCTATAATTTAAACTCTAAAATTTAGTTTTGTAAAATAATACCATGAGATTATATGTATTATATTACTTTAATATTAAATTTTACTATAGTTATTTTTTATTTTAACTTAGAAATACTAATTTAGTTTTCCTTAATAATAAATTAATTCTATAAAAATTACATTATGTACATCAATATAACTTAGTTAAGAATGTGACATGTTTATGTCACATTAAAAATTGTTACATTTTATAACCTAAAGCTAATGGTTTCACCAAAATAGTACCATGTTATAATTTGAATGGCTAGGATTTAAGTATACAAAGAATTAAGTAGATAAATTAATCTAAGGATGGAAAATAAGTTGTAGAAAAAGATGAAGAGTAATGAAGTTTTATCTTAGGGAGATAATAACTTTAAATTAGTAGAATAGAAAAGAAAAATGATAAAGTTAGTGGGTAATTCTAAAAAAAGAAAATATAGACAAAACTAATTGATAGCTTTTATCTCTAAAATAATTCAAAGGATAGATAAAAGAAAATGATAATGGAAATATTCTTTAAAAATTAGTGACTATGACTTAAAGTGGAAGATATAGACAAAACTAATTAGTAGTTTTTGTCTCTAAAATAATTCAAAAGGTATGAAAAATATTAGTAGAGACTTTTTTTAGGAGCTAATGGTATTAGATTATAAATAATTAGAAAAGAAGAAAGATTAAAGACAAAAGTAGTGGATGTGTGAAAATAAAGTAAAAAAATAAAGTAATGAAATAGTAAAAGAAGATATATTGACAAAATTAGTAATAATGGTGCTTGCATTATTAGATAGAATGTGAAACTGTGTATTATTGGATACTTCCTATAGATGGCCTATAAATAGATCCTTCATTTGGAAATTACAAATCAATACTTAACCTTCTAATTACTTAGCCAAAACTATCTTTTTTTTTTTAAATTATCCTTTCTAAAAAAAAATAACTCTTTCTACCTCACTTTCTTCCAAATCTACAAGAACTATAATATTTTACCTATCAACTCTAGAAATTAAAAATTATAATTAAGAGAAGAGAATACTTAGTTTGTGGTGGAAACATAAGAAAGAAGATTCAAACTTGGAAGGTAAATATTCTCTCACCTTACTTGTTATGTGTTTAAATAGATTTTACAAAAAAAAATAAATGGGTAATAATATATTTGGTCTACTTTAGATGCTATGTAATTTATATTACGTTTAGACTTATTTTTTTAATTTCTTAAGCCTTTAAATATAAATATTCCATAATAATAAAGGCTAAATAATAATACTAATAGTAAAATCAAAATGACTAAACACAAACATGGAAGATTTTTAAATGTAAGATCCTAAAATAAAATATGCATGAAAATGAACCAAGCTTAATGATTTAGACTTAGATCTTTAAGAACAGATTTTACCCATTAAAAATGCTTTCCAAAAATTAAAGATGTATGCTCAAAGTTGAAAGGACTAAAATGCCAAAACTTTGAGTAGTTGGGTCAAAAGTGTAATTTTGATAAAATATAGGTCGAATATGTGAGAAATTTATTTTAAGTAGTTGTAAGACTAAATTTAAGTGTGAAAGTAAATAAAGGAAGAATCTTTAATAAAAAAATAAGTTATAACTCAATATTTACTATTAGAAGGTATAAATGTTAGAAATATTAAGATTATGAGAAAAATATAAATTATAAAACTTGAAATTTTGGGTTGAAAATTTGGTATAAGAACAAATAGAAAATTTATTTTAGATCTCTAATTACGATAAAAAAAAATTACTTAAATTTAAGACATGATATCAAGTATGGGAAATAAATAATGTATATCTCTAATTGTATTTAGCTTGAGTTTAGTTATGAACCTAAAAAGCGTGATCTATGCCTAATAATATTTAGTCAAAGTATGATTTTAGATTTTAAATCTATGTAACTATTAGTGTATTTGTATCACTTATTATATTATGACCTTTAATTACGAATAAAGAAATTAATCAAGAATAATTCAAGTATTTGATGAAAAGAAATATAACTAAAGAAACTTAACTGATTTAGGATGAAATTAATCAAGTCAATAACCAAATTATTGATAGATTAAAAAGATCACCATGATAAAGGTTAAGGAGAATTAAATCTCATCATTCTAAGTTGAAAGTATAAATTAGTCAATGAATATAACATGATATTGTTGCTCAAATGTGAAGTTTTATATTTGATCAAAACTGAGTCTTAATTGTTTTAAGTCCACTAAGTAATTAGAAGTTTTTTTTAAAAAAAAGTATAAGTCCACTTTAAATTACTCTAATAAATAGAGTATGCATACGTCAGGGCAAAACTTCGACCTAAATGCATGTAATTAACGAGTGGAACTAGGACAATTATATTACGAGGTAAGTACAATCTCACCTATAGCATGGATGGTTTGAAAATATTTCATGTTTGTAGTATGATATGTTTGAAATAATTTCATGTGTTAACTTGCCTTTATTTTATTATTGTATGACCTATGTATAATATACAATTATAAAGAAATATTTCTTATGCTATAAAAATGATGTATGCTTACTTTATAACGTTATCATGTAAAAATACTTTGGTATATTTTAACAAAGAAAATGCTATGATAATGAAATATAAGTGTAGGTTTATTGTTGAAGCAAATCCACTCATGTTAAGAGAAGACTAAATAAGATAAAGAATTTAAAGGTATCGTACCAACTTCTACTAGGTGAAGATATTCGAGGGAAAATAAGACCGACCTCCGCTAAGCGAGTATTCCCGAGGAAAATTATATTAAGACTATAACTGTGGATGTTTTTAGTTAGATCACTCCCCTAGTTCCCTATTCGATAGTGCACACTCGATACGTATACCAAGACCCATAAGAAAGATAAAAGACTTTATGATAAAGAATGAGATAAAATCATGATACAATATCTTATAATAAAGTATAAAGTAATGATTTCATAAAACAGTATAACCGGACTTTTATAAAAGATTGTTTATTTATTAGTAAAATATTTTATGAGAATTATATTGTATTTGCTGAGCGAAAACTCATATTTTATGAGTATTTATGCTATAGGTACCAAACGAAATAAACTTTTGATTTGATTGATGGGTTAGTTAGAATCGATGCGGGGATGAATACGAGGCACGGACAATAGAATACCGCTATTAAAATTACTTTTGCAAAATTCTTATTATAAGACAAATGATTTCAATTATATAAGCTTGATGTTATTTAAAAACATACTTATAACTTGGCATTTTATTTCGCAATGCATGGTTTTATTAAATTGAACTTGAAAATGTATTTCAATTAAATAGAATTTAAACAAATATTTTTTGAAATATCTGAAAGAGAAAATATTTTGATTTAAATAAATACAAAATACAAGGAGTTCTGTCAAAAAGACCTAAACTGTCTGAAAAGAGCTTGAGACTTAAGTGGTCCGTATGTGACTCCCCTCCTCACCTAGGAGTACTCTATGGTTGCACATTATTTAAATCATCCTAATAAAAAGTTTATAAACAAATTTAAATAAAGGTTACTTAATCATCAAGAAGCATTTTACTTGTTTTTAAAATTTAAGTAAATAGTTAGTTATGAATATCAATCTCTTAAAAAGAAATAAAAGTATTAAAAAAATTACCATGAATTTTCAGTGTGTAAATTTCTCTTTTTAAATAAGTAAGCTAAGAACGCAAATAGTTAATGGTCTGAAAAGTTGGGTCGTTACATAAAGATTCTAAATAATATATTTGCCAAGATACTATGTATCTCAAATAATATTTTATGTAGTTGTTAATGTGTCTCATGTGTATTTCTTGATCTTTTCTATTGTCAACCCACAATTTGGATTTTAATTCTTTAATAAGTTTAAATTTAACAATATAATAATTTTTTATTTTTTTAACAAAATAGAAGAAAATAAGCCATAAATTAAATTTTGTGCAAAAAGAAAAATTTCCTGATTATTGTCTATATTACTTGGATATTTTCACAAATATTCTAGATATTTGCAAATAATGTGGATATTTGTGGACATTCTCAATATTTCGCAGATACTTCAGGAAGAAAATCTTTCACCTTATATTCATGTTGAATTTTTAAAATACAGATAATATCGTAGTAATATCGACAATGTCATAGACATTTTTATCTTTGGTTGTACAACAATAATATTTTGTACTGTTACAATGGGTTGGTGGAGGAGAGAAACTAGCATAGTAATCAAAAGAACTACCATAAAAATAGGTATAAGAGGAACGAACATGAGAAAGCTTTATGAGTTTTTTTATCACTTTTTACTGACAAAAGAAAAAGGTATTGAAGATCTGTCTACTTTTCACCCGGGAAAAAAAAAGAAATCGAGCTTACCATTCTTCTTTTTTTCAATGTTATGTTAAAAATACCATCTAAAATATATAGACTTAAACAAACATAATATTTAAAAATATCATTTAAAAAAAATAACAATGACCATCTTTGTTTTTCACTATCAGACTTAAATTTCATTCATCAAATAATTAATTTAACTCAATTAACTTGCCTCGATACAAAAATTAAATTACAAATAACCCATACAATTAATAAATTGACTAAATCATTGTATTTGAGTAATGATTACTCTTGGCCACTAGAGTTAATTCTTCTAATAATATTGTGACAAATCTTTTGCAGACATTTATATTGAAAAACTTAAAATATGTGGCTTAAATTGTTAAACAAAATGTGATAAAAGAGTTTTACATATGACTAATCACAAAAACAACTTTTGTTGAATTTGATTTTTCTAAAAAATAACAGAATTGTGACTATGATATACATAGTAGTATACCCATGGAAGAATAACAGTCTATTCTTTTTATAAAAGAGTCCTCCTTAATTTTTATATATTAATGTTTAATTATAGAGGTGTGCGGACAACTTTGATCTAAATCAAGCAATAGGGATATTCTACCTCTGATTTGTCTAACAATTTGTTGTATGAATAATCTCCAAAGATTATTCTTTCTCTCTATCTATCTCTCTCTTTCTCACACATATATACAAATCTCTTTAATTTTTAGGATTGAGGTAGCTGCAAAATTGATGTGTTCAGAAAATTATTTTTATCCCATAGGCAAAAAAAGATATAAAAGATGCAAATTCCCTTAGGAGTGAGGGTAAAAATCGACCAACCTTAGGGAAAGGGCCTGGCCAATTTATGCTATTTAGCAAAAGGGCCAGGGGCAAGTCTCTAGGACTAAGTTTACTATCTTGGCTATTATTGCTTCTTTTTCTATATGCAAACTCAAATATTAGACTCTGCTATTTTGATCCCATAAAATCTAATTTATTTGTGTATGTTGGGGACACAAATGAACTTATTTAATTCAAATTTTAGTTGACAATGTTTGATTCTAGTTAATTGTTGACATAAGTGACCTTGTACTACTAGTCTTATTATACCAAAAGTCAAAAACTGCACTTTTAAATTTGATTAGATTTATGATAAACTTAATAATTAAATTTGTCTTAATTAGAAAATTAACAATATTTTTGTAATCCTCATAAAATATAAATAATTAGAGTTGGGTAAAATTTTTTTGCTTATTCAATTATATATTTCAATTTCCTTGAAACAAAAGTACGCTTAATGAATAACGAGACTTTTTTAGAAGTATTTAGGGTCAGTCATAGTAATTGCCCCATTTTGGCCTCCAAATTTTCAATTATATGTAATGGATCTTGAATTATGTAAGTGATGCAACAATATCACAAACTATTAAATATTTAACAGACGTTACAAAGTATATAGTTTGGTAATTGTGATAAAGAAATAAGACTACAGATTTTTAGCTTATATAATAAACTATCAAGACTTATGCAATTATTACAGCATTAATCATTTTTTTCCCACAAATTATTTAATTTTTGACAAAAAAAAAATTTTGCACAAAACATATAGTTAGTAATTATAGTTGAGAAAGAAATTCTAGTTCATAGAAGTAAATAATACACAGTTATACGCTTTGGCCATAGCTATTTTCTATTAACAAATTAACGATTTGTAATAAAAGAATTATTCATGCAATAATTACATAATTAAAAGGTCATTACTATGTAAATGGAAAGTTCAGAAGCCAGAATAGTACAATAAGTATAATTTAAGGACCATTACTATTATTAACCTTAATCAATAAAATAGTTTGATTAAGATTTAATTATCTAAGTACTAAAAGCTATATAATGTGATATTTAAATCTTTAACTTAGTAGAGTTATGCTTCCTATTCTATTATTACTATAGGAACTATATTTCACGTCACTTACAAAATGACGTGAAAACAAGTGGTGTGGCTGTGGCATGGTATGACCATGTTATACTATAAAACGACGTGATATGTGGGCTAATCACGTCACTTTTTTGAGAGATTTCATGTTGTCATACCCAGAAGCGATGGTAGATGGCCCTGCCACGTTTCTTCTCTATAATGCGACATGGTAGGTCTCAGGTTCTTTTTTAAAATAGCATTGCCACATCGCTTTTTAGAGAAGTGGCGTAGCAAATAAGACAAAGAGTATTACATCCCTTGTAATTCAGTACAAATCAGAAAAAAAAAAAATACAGAAAAAAAATCTATAAATACAAATCCTCCAAGCTAGTAAACAAATTCCAGTAATCTAGCATTCACAATACAATTTTCTGCTAAGATAAATTATAAAGTCCTAAAATTACTTCTTAAACTACTCAAAATCCTACATATGGTCATCTAATTAGATTTAAAGTTACAATACTCAACTACATATAAAACAAGTCTAAATGCAACGGGAATAGAATAGGACGTCACTCATAGTTCATCAGTCTATTCTTCCCAAACTTCATTTATCTCATCCACGGTATAGATTTTTTTTATCATGAGACTATAAATTTAAATGTGTGTACGCATTAATTAATAATTATTTATTGATAATTATTCAACTTACAATAAAGATATAAGTGCCAAGTTAGAAAATTATACCATAATAGTAATATACTCATATGAATTCTCATCCACAATCATTTCTCTCATTATTCACAAAAGGTAGAAACTATGCTCTACATTATTTGGTTAGTGTAGACACTTTAATTCCAACATAAAGTTTTTTAAATTAAAATGAATTATTAATTCAATAAATTTATGAAGACATTAAATTTAATATAAAAAGTAATAAACTAGTAAACTCTAAATTTATATCTTAATTGAGAGCTAATCAGGACTATTTTTTTATCCCCCTTCCTTGTCTTGTTTCATGTTAAGCAACTTAGATACTCTATAAATAAAAGAATTTCAAAAAAATCATAAAATTTATACAAACACATTGATTAATATAAAAAAGCTATTTATCATACTTATACTTTCATGAGTTTTACCATATCATGCCAAGAGGATGTCCAATAGATCGAAAAAATATATCATTTCATTAAATGAGTTTATCACAAATAATATCCAATGAATCCTACATATTAATTAGTACATAATCAATTACTGATGCAATATGATTACACATATATATATATATATATCAAAATAACTAGTAGAATTTTTGGTATGGATGGTCCATGAATTTGTTGTTAATAGGCAATATGGCCTCGAACTCTTTTCTTTGGTATTTAAGTCCCTAAATTTGTAAAACTATGGCAATTAACCGTAATTTATTAGTGAATATTAAATATCTAATGGAATTGGACATATGGAGGTCAACATGGAGCTTTTTAAAGGGCAATATTGATATTTCACTGCACTAATTTTTTGAAGAAAGAATGAGAAAGGTAAGAGGTATGGAGGAAATAAAATTTTCCAAAATTCAAAATTTCAATTTTATGCCTAAAATAAAATCAATTAATTTAGCACTTAATCAGATTAATATAAATAATCTATAGATAAGGTCCATTTTCTTAAATAAACGGTGATCAAGATGTATTCGTTGATTTACTTCCAAAAAAAAATGTGTTCTTTGAATAATCTCTATACAATTTATTTTATTGTTGTTTGTTATTAATATATTTAGGCTTAAACGTGTTCTCTGATATTAATGGACCTGAGTTCATCATGAACTCCAAAGTTGTACCTCCAAAGATGGGCATAGTAAAAAAAGTCCATCAGGTATCTAAGTGGCACCACTACAGTCTGGGATGAAATCGATTAAACCAACAATAGCCGAGTCCTATACTAGAAAAATCGATTAACAAAGGTCAGAAGTACACATGATATCAAACCTACAACCCACATTCTAAAAGTCAGCATTGCTATTATTAGGTCATCAGTTTTTGACACCATTATATCGAGTTGCTTAATAAGAAACTCTTTCTCATCATTAAAGGACTCCATTACTCTTACAGTAGACTCAAATATATTCGCTATAATTAAAATTCAAAAGTTCCAACACCCAAAACTTTATTGCCTGAAACAACTCCCCACGAAGAGAGAGAGAAAAATAGAGGAAAATATTTGTATTGAATAAAAAATAGGATTACTAAAAAGAAACATTCTCAGTAATTTAATCTATAGATTAGGTCCATTTAATAAGATTTTTAATTAATTTCTGTTTTTTGACTAATGTACATTAATTTAAGATTAATCTGATGTAGTTTTGAATTAGAAATCCCTTATTTCTTTCCAAACCTCCTAACTTTCTATTATTTTCTATCCAAAAAATTAGGTGCAATAAAATACCAATATTGCCCTTTAAAAAGCCCTTATGTAGCCTTCACAATTTTAGTTCTATTTAAAATTTAACATTTATTAACAGATTGGAGTCAATTATCATAGTTTTACAAATATAGGTACTTAATTGCTAAAGAAAAATGTTTAGGGTCACATTACTAATTGACAACAAATTCAAGGGCTACGTATACCAAAAATCTTAAATAATAATAATCTTACAAAGATGAGATTTATTCTGTATTGTAGGGTGCTAATTAAAATGTACCACTAATCCCTAAAGTCAATTTATTCATAATTGATCGCATGACTCTTACTAGAATTCTCAGTAATGATCAATATAAGGGATTACTTAATAAATGCTATGAATCTTAGATGTTCGTTTGCTACAAACTTATCATATAATACTCTAATAATATCAATACACTACATTAAATTTGAAATATTAACAAATCAATCAAGTGAATAACAAGAATAAAGATATGAAACTTACTTGATATAAGACATGAGGCATAGAGAACCAATCTCTACACTTTATAAAGTGTGCTATCTCCTTCTTAATCAAATATAAATACTAAGTAGTGTTCATCAATTCCATACATCTCACTATCAAACGTAACATAGATTGAGTAATCATCATTTTTTGTTTATCATTATTTTGTATAAACTCTTCAAACTTTCGAGAACATTAGAAGGGATAGTAATCTTAGTTTATGATGAGGACTTAACTAACCAAGTGCTAAAAGATGCCAAATGATGTGGAGAGTAGTGATAGAGATGGATTTTTCGTTGTTTATTTCTTCTTCTGCTTTTGTTTGGATAACTAAGATTAAAAATTTGATTAAATTAAGAAAGGATTATGAGTTGTAAATATAATGAGACAATATACTTCAGATTCTCTTAGAATGAGTACTAGCTCTTTAGGTCATAAGATAATTGAGTTAACTATATCCTCCACTATTTTTCTACTGGAATTGGTAGTAAAGCATCATTATGGTATACTTCTAAAATAGCTACATGGTAATTACTCTTACCTAATGGGACTTCATGAATCATATTCCCTCTAGTTTGAATGATATAATTGATGGAAACTCTAGATATACACAGACATTCATTGGAAACTAATGATCTCATCACATGCATTACAGAAACATTAGCTGAAACGATTATAAAACTTTTTACATGAAAATATATTTTTCATAAACAATGAACTTTAAATCAAGATCATCATATAGGAGAAAGCAAATATATATGTAAAATCCTATAGAATAAGAATCTTGCGTTTACTTTTTGATATGTGCTCTTCTTTGTTCTTCTTATTGGTGATGATCAAACCTCCAATTCTAGATCTTTTTATTTATTCTCTACCTCTTAAATGATAAGATAAGTAGGTACCAAGTTGAATCTAACTTCAGAGAACAATCAATAACAGCTTTCTTGAATTTCTAGAATGTGGAGACTTAAAATGAGAAAATGAGATAGTAAGAAATCTTTTTTATTTTTTCTTGGCTTGTTATGGCCAAACATCCTCTCATTATCTCCTTGTTGTATTTTGCGTATAGCACTCTTGTAGTAACCATGTAATTTTTGTCTCATTAGATCATATATATATATATATATAGACACACACATATATGAGGCATACTAACACAACTTAGTCTAATTAGGATTGAACTTGTTTTCTAATTTAGGTTTCATATGTATTTTTATAAGATTACATAACTTATTATTACATCTTTATAAAAATATCAACTCTTATGTAGAATTTTTATTTTATATACTTTCATGAAATGAATTTTATAAATACTATCAACTAAATAATGAGATTTGTTGAGCTAGATAAATGACCTAATAGATTCAAATAACCTAAGATCCAATAGTATGACAAATATCATTTTAACTCTCGTTATGGTATTTACTTAAATACTATTAGTAAAGGAGTCAATCCATTAAAGGTGCAACAATGCACTCTTAGATATGTCACACTTTTTATAAAGATTTAATCAACTAGCTTTAAATAAAATGATCCATTTAGTATATTCTATACTACATATAAAATCTCTATACAATGTCGTAGTTGGAGGTAAAATTACCGTAATATACTTCTAATATATATTTACTTTTTAGTTACCATCATTGTATCAAGAAATAATATTATTGATAATTTTGCTCATAAAAACTATTAGACAAAATTATCAATTATTCACAAAATAAATATTAAGATCTTATATTTTATTATTACAGGAATTCTGAAAGACCCTAAAATGACATTAAAGTATAGTTTCTTTATCTATTTAATGTTCCCATCAACTCATAAATTATAACCTCCAAACTACTAGAATTTGTCTTGTTTAGAATAGAAGCTACTCTTTAATAAATTAAAAAGCTACAAACCATGACATAAAATCCAATTAAATACTAAGTAAGAGCTATTAAGATAGTAATATTAAGAATTGACTTACAGTACCATAAGAAATAAATGTTCAGAAACGATAAAGTATAATAAAGTATGTCTTGAAAGCGAATGAGAACTTTATGTGTGATCTTCATTTAAAACTTGTTCTCATAAAGTTATAGGATAAAAAATTCATGCACAAATATTAAAAATTACAAAGTTAGAAATTATAAACATTAAATTCAAATATCATATCATTTTGACATCAAATACATCACCAATATAGATAAAATAATTCAATTAATTATACATGACATTTGTCATATAAAAACCATCAAGCATTTGTACAAATATAAGAGTTTAAGTAATGTACATTGTATAATCTATTTAAATTACATATGAGCAATTAATATATTAATTAAAATTAAGCTCATAAATAAAAAATTCAAATAAAATTGAAGAAATACAAAATAATGTGAGGGGAAAAAAATGTTTAAAGGCCTTAAATACTTACACTCCTACAAGATTTCTGTAGACCGAAAACAAATTTTTGGTCTGTCGATTCTAGCAGTGAAAAAGTACTTTTCAAAACACTTTTTTGTTAGACTAAAAAAGATTTCGGTACGTCGAAAACTCTATTTTCACAATATTTGAAAATTTTGTTTGAAAAATGATAAAAATAATTAAACTAAAATCTAAAACAATGAGAAAATACCATTTTGATAAGCATGGAATCATTTTTGAAGGTTTGAGCGAAATAGATAATATTCACACCAAACAACTTAATAAAATTCATCATAATCACCCAGGCTAATTTTTTGTTTCAGTGTCTTCATCGGCTTTAAGTACTTCAGCTTAAATTTTTTTTTAAGAAGACATACCTTGATTGATTGATGAGGATTCTATCCTTCCAAAACTCTTTATCTTCTTTGTGTTGAAGTTAGACTTAACTGTCTTTTGATTTGTCTTTAAGCTCCAATCTTTTAAGTTTAATGCTATACCTACAATAATATTATTTATATTTATTTTTTAGAGGAATTATTAACTTTATCAAATAGCACAGGCATAGATACACCTACTACTTAGTTCTTTTATTAAAAAATTCTCTCTATATAATACTAGTAGTAGAGTAATTAGGAAAAGTTCCAACATTGGATTTGGAAACAAAATTTTCAAAGTTATCTTTGGTGTTTAAGAAAACAAAGTTTTTATCTCCAAAGACTCTAAAAAGATCTAATATTGGGTTTTTTATCATTTCAAAATTCACAATAGTATTTTATTCAAAATAAGTTTAATCAACACTTTAAAACATCACAAATAATGTTGATAACTTTGGTCTAAAAATATTATAGTAAAACATTTATAATCAATATCGTCAAGGCCATTTTGAAAACAATAAAGAATTTTTTTTTTAAAAAAAAATTATCAAGTACCTTAACAACATAATAAAAAATGACCTATTTTTCAAAGTGACATGCTTTACAAATCTTGACATTTCTAAAAATTAGATTAGGTAAACCATAACAAGATTCTTTTAGAAAAGATTTGAAATTATACCCAAAGTGGCATGTCAAAATTTTAAATACCATAATAAATAAACATTTTCTTTTAAAGCAAAATATTATCTTGACTTGAAAAATTTTTCACAATAATTTTTTTTTATCAAAAGATATAATTTCATTTGTTCAAATTTTAAAATTGAGCAATTTAAAGGCTAAAAGAAAAACTCAATAACTCTAATCATATAGTTGATAAAAATTAAGCATATTATTTTTTTAGCAAGACATTCTCAAATATAGGTAAAGAATTATTACCGATATTACATATGCCAATGATCTTACTTTCTGTGTTGTCTCCAAAGAATTGAATTCTGCCATCATTTCTTTATGAAAGTTGAGAGCTTGGTGAAATCATTGGTTTTATTCTTGGAATAACCCCTTTCTTGCTTGTACGTACAATAAATATTCAAATTTGAATTTTTGGTACCCACATAACTTTGGGTCCTTAGGGGTTAGTCTTTAAATTTTTTGGTACCCATTCTTGATTGATATCAAAATATGTATTTTTCTTCACAAAGTATGAAAAAACTAGTATGTCCATCTTGATTGCAATAAGTGCAAGTGAGCTTTGTGTCACTTGTATTAGCTTTAATAAAATAGTTTTTGAGGTATTTTGTTTTATAGAATATTTGGACATAATATCTCCTCTGTCAAAAACGTATTTTTGCCCGCCAAGTATCATGTCAAAATTTTTCTTTCTATTTGTAAATTTGTAGACAATTTTAGTCAAGTTAAAAATCTTGTCATTTAAGGAAGTGTTTTTTTTTTTAACAAAACATCACAATTACTATAATATAATTTACTTCCTTTTCTTTTGCAAGCTCTTCATCTATTTTCGACAAACTAAGAATTTCCTTTTGGAAAGTATTATTCTTGAAGATGAGTTTTTTATAATTTTTGTATAAATCATTAAAATCACTTAATAAATTTTCATATGATAAATCACAATCTTTAAAATCACTACTAGTATCACTATCCTCAAGAAACTCACTTTTAGGTTCAAGAGAATTTATTTCATTTTCTATCACTATGAAACACACATTGGTAATTTCTTATTGTTTTTCTCCTTTGGATTCATCTTCTTCCCTGTCATCCCAAGTAGTCTTCATTATCTTCTTTGCTATTTTTCTTCTCATGGGACATTCGTTCTTCATATGATTTGACTTCTTGCATTCAAAATAAGTGATAGGATCATCCTTCATTTTTTTCTCTCGGAAATCATTGCCTTTGGTATTCTTCTTGAAATTCTTTTTTTTTTTGAAAGTCAAGTACTTCTTGTACCTTTTAGTAAGTAGAACAATGTCTTCTAGCTCACTATCTACAAATTCTTTATCTTCTTCATTGTTTTCTAGCATGGTGGCTTTAAGAGCAATTCTTTTTTTTTTCTTCTCCTCTCCTTCATCTTCATTCGTTTCCTTCATAAGAATTTCATGGATCATGAGAAAACCTAAGTTCTTCAAGAGGAAATTTACTAAAGTCTTTTGCTTCTTGAATAGCTACCACCTTACTTCTATAAGCTCGAGAAAGACTTCTAAGAATTTTGCTCACTAAGTCACCATTTGGAAAGGATTTTCCTAAAGCACTAAGAGAGTTAATAATAGAGATAAATCTAGTGAATATTTGAAAAATTGATTCATTTTTTTCTATTTTGAACAACTCATAGTTTCTTATGAAAATATTAATTTTAGTTTCTTTTATAGAACTAGTTCCTTAATATGAACACTTCAGGCATATTCCACAATTTATGAACATCCCTAGCTTTTTCAATATTATTATATATGTTCCTATCCAAACTTCACATAAGAATGTTTCTAGCTTTTCCATTTTTGGTGAAAGAAATTTCATTTTTTTCATCATATTCCTTAATGTCCATTTCTAATTCTACATCGTTACCAATCTTAATAACTTTTAATGGACTGTTTATGACAATATACCACAAATCAAAATTTATAGATCTAAGATAGGTATTCATATGACTTCTCCAATAGTTAAAATTACTTCCATTGAAAAATAGTAATTTAGAAGGTGACAACCCCTCATATTGAAAGGAAAGGTTGTTCGGGCTAGCCATCTCAAAAATAGTTAAGTTTTAAAAATTTGAGTATCAAACTCTGATATTAATTATTAGCCTAAGATTAGCTAACCCAAGATGGGGGTGAATTAGATTTTAAAAATTTTGTAAACTTTTCTTAATAAGCAAGTAAATTATGTAAGTAAAAACAATAATAAATAAAAATAATTAAATATCAAGCACAAGAGCTCAAGATAAATAAATTAAAGAGATAGGGATAGAGAAATACAAACACTATTTTTACGAGGTTCAACAAACACGATGGTTTGTTTACATCCCCCGCTCTTGGCAACCCGCTTTGAGTCTTCGGCTATTTAATCAAGAGAACAGGCTTGACTATCTTTTTTATACAACGAGTGATTTCTCCTTAAGCACACTTAAACTTTTACAATAGGTTTAAATCTGGGTCTATCACGCCTAACTCAGATTGTTTAGACTCCACTGTTAATCTCATCCAAATCGGGTTGTTTATGAATCTGGTATCAACCTTACCTCACAAATATAATTTTGGTTGTTGTTTGTTGATACAGTCAACTAGAATCTCTCTTAAAAAGATAATTGATAGAAGGTAAGCTTAGAGAGAATAAATGAGAATATGAGATATAATCTAGTTTGGCTCAAGTAATTTTTGTGAAAAAATGGATTTGAAAGTTTAAATCACAAAAGATGAATTGAACAACTTGAAAGTATGAGTAAAACAATGTAGGCATGTTCAAATGTTATTTCAAGTGTTATAAAAGCTTCTATTTATAGATTTGAATGAAAATTAGCCGTTTTAGACTGTTTAACTAACAATTTGTTATTTTTCATTAGACCAAAAGTGTGTTTTCAATCGGTTGATAATACTAGCCGTTGGTATTACAATTCTAACGGTCGAATCTAAAAATTTCTAAAAATTTGGCAAGGAGGTAGACCGAAAATGGGATTCGGTCTACCAAAAATACCAGAAAGCATGTTTTGATTTTATTTCAAGTCTTTTTCGATTCTTTTCAAAATTATGATTTTTTAAATTGATTTTTATGAATGAATACTATTAAAATTTATAAATCAATTTAAAAGCTTGTGTAAAATAAATTTCTCATTTTAATTGGGGATAAATAAGTTTGACTCTATTGGTTTGAAACTTTCTAATTTTATGAAAAAATTGAGCCAATAAGATCATATTATATATAAATATATATTCAAATATAAGAACTAAATATTTGACCTGTACTAGTCTAACTCTTATATTATTGTTCTGTACTAGTCTAACTCTTATATTATTGATCTTTGTCTTCAAGCTCTTTTTTGTAATCCATCTTCAAGTTTGATTCTATTAAGTTCAATATGCATCCATCTAAGCTTGATTGCTTGAATAACTTGAATTAGAACTTTAAAACTTCTTTATTACACACTCAAGTTAAATCATTAATATTAAATCAAATGGTTGTTATTTCAAAATAAAAGTGAGTAAGATTGAAATCTTAATTTCTCAATATCTATAATATCTAAAAACTAGTATATAAATTAGGGGGAAAAAGCCCTAAAAAAACGATGATTAAGGAATAGTCAAGTTAAAACAGGAAAAAAAAAAAGGAAGTTCAGTACCTAAGCATATTTGATGACTAAATGACATTAATTTTAAAACATGATATTAATTAAAAGGTAATTATTGCACAAAAATAGTAGCTTGGAAAGGAATAGCCTTTCCACCCATTTAGTTTAGAATTCTTATTCTAGTATTTGATGGAATTATTATTCCATTCGAATGAGTCTTCCTAGGCCAAAAAGGCAAACCAAACATGTAAATATGCTTTCTTTAGAAATTGTATTTCCATTTCTATTACATTACCCTATACCAAACACTACCTTAGAGTTTCTAAAAGGCACCTCATTTTGGACTAGTTTCTCTCTTATAAAAGTGTCAAGCATATCTTTTACTTTGTCTTCTCTAGAATCTTCTCAAAGTAATTGTGTATTAATCCTTACTAACCCATGTTTAACTACTTTAATTTGAGCTTAATTCTTCATACAAAATTCTACTTATGCCAAAATTGAATAATATAAAGAAAATGGCTAGCTCCAAAGTGACACTTAGTTTCTACTAACCTCACTTGGCAATTATCCTTTGCCATCTCACTTTCCACTAATTATTTATGTCATATTTTTCAACTTTTTTTTATTTAGTACTGCCCTTAAAAAGATTCTTTCATCTTTACCGTTGCTATGCTAAAAATAAAATTTTCAAAATTACACATTTCTTACACTTTTACCCTTCAAATTCAATTGATCGATATTTGTTCTTCATAACTCTTTTGGTCATCAAATTTGGAGTGTAAGCCTAATATCAAGACATAAATATTAGTTAGTCCAAAATTATAAAAATTCCACTAAATTTTAAAAATAGCAAAAATGCCCTTTTATCATATTTTGAAAGTTTTTTGTTTGTTTTATATAAAATCTAGATTCTTTTTGTAAAATTCACACTTTTAATAACAACAAGAAGTTGGATTAATTCCTACCACTTTTTAATGATTGTGACATAAAATTTTCGCATTTCACATAGTTTGGATTTTCGATTCACCAAGCTATTTTCCGAAGTTTGGTTTACCAAAAATTTCACGATTCCATGACCAAGAAAAGTATAAAATACAATCACATGCGAAATTACTCTCCTTATATTCTAAATAAATCACAAAGAATAGTCGTTATCTTAATACCAAACAATATAAAAAGAAAAGTATTTTCCTTTATTATTACTTTTACCTTCTGTCCCTCGTATTTTTTGTTTTCTTCCAACCAAACATATCCCAAAATTCATGAATTCTATATACGTAAATATATCTTCTCCATATTTACGAACGTATATTACCAAACTACTAAGGTTAACCTAATTCTTTACTCTTTAGTAACTCAAATAATATAATTCATAAACAAGAGTTGATAGTTATTTAAGGATTATGATAATTTAAATTCTTTCTTTTTATTTTAAGTTCTATTCTAGTTAATTTGTTTTTTTTTTCTAAATAACTGCAAATAGTAAAAAAGGATGTCAAAGTCAACAAAATTATTTAATTAAAATTGCGTTAAAATTTTGTCCACACATTTCATAATTCTACCCTACACATAAGAAAAAGAGACTTTTATCCACACATTTCATAATTCTACCCTACACACAAGAAAAAGGGACTTTTATCCACACATTTTTACAAATGATGTGTTAATATGTCATCTTACATATCATTGGTTATACCATCAATCTTCTTGGTGCTTCATTACCATGTCACCACATTGAGTGACATGTCAATGGCACGTCGGGTGACATGTCAATGACATGTCATGGTCTATATCATTTCTTTCATATCTATATATAACCCCCACTTTATTTTGCCACACATATAATATTTATTTCTGACTCATTTTTTGTGTAGATATAATATCATTTACCTACACATAAAAAATGTGTAAGAAAATATATTTTTCTACATTTTGACACTTTTAAAATGTATAGGTAAATATTATTAACCACACAATTTATTTTTTATTTACACAAAAATATGTGAGTGAAACCTTTATTTTCTTGTAATGACGTAATTAGGTTAAGTATAAACGTACTTTCGTGTCATATATAGCACGACCGACTTTATCATATTGTTCTATGTTATTCTAATGTCCTAAATTATTGGCTTGCATAGTCTATTAGCCCATGGTGTAACTATTGTATTTTTGTGTCATACTATGTTAGTCCATATTTCTAGACGTGATGGTCCATCTGGGCTAAAATTAGGAAAATTTTATTAGATTTTTTTTTTTCACTTTTAGTGTCGTTTTATGAATTTTTTTCTCCAAAATAATCAAATGTAACTAACAAAAAACTATAAAAAATATTGAACTTTTTGAATTTAAAATTGAACTTAGTTAGGGAAAAGAGAAAACTAAGAGAAGAAAAAATAGAATAAAAAAGATTTTAAGATAAAAAAATATAAGATATAAAATTTATATGTATAACATGTTAACCTACCATGTCTACGTGCTAATATGCTAATATTGTACCATATCGTGCTAATGGATCGTGTAGCACCGTATTTATAAATATATCATGACTAAATATAACTCTCAATTATCAAATATAGACAATAACTAAGTTATAGACTATCAATAACCAGGTGAATGACTGTCCATAACCAAATGAGTATCCATCCGTAAACTTTCTAATTTCTTATTTATAGGTACAGTAGATATCCTATATTGTTTCATGTTTTTAGTAAACTAATTGGGCGTCCATTTTTTTCTTTCTTTGGAGTATGGATATAGATGACTTTTTCAACTATTAAAGTGTTAAAAAATAACTTAAGAAATTAACTAATAAACAAATAACTTTGTCATAAAAAATTTAAAGAAAAAAAATAAGCATCAGTATAAAAGAAAATCTAAAATAGAAAATGACCAATATATATAAAACTACCGGAAAAAAAAAACAAATACAAAGGAAAAAAAGGAAAGAAAGAAGAAAAAGGAAAATGAAAAGACAAAAAAAAAAGTTACTTCAAAAAAATGAAGAAAAGAAATAATTTTTACAATAAACAATTTTACAAATATAAACAATCGACGCTGACTTCGTTTTATACTTGAATGTTATTTTATAAGAGACAGAAGTCATTTTTGTTTTGGAAACCGTAAAAAATAAATTTTCATAGTTTTGTGAAAAAGTTTTCAAAGATAGTAGAGTGACTCTTTTTGGGGTTCTATTATAAATTGAAGTTCTAAAATTCAACCTCTGTTGTGTCACTTAAAAGTTAAATAAATATGTTTAGAAATATAGTAGTTTTTGATCTTTTATTTATTTTTATTAAAAATACATTCATTATAATTTTACAACCCAACCAATCAATTGATAAAACTCAACGACTCAGTCAAACCTCAACTATTCGTCAGTAGACAAACCTCAACTAGTTTAGGAAAATTAGGGACTAATTTGGAATTTTACAATAAAAATTGCTATAAAAGAATTTTTAAAAAATGCTAAGGATGAAATCTCAAACTACTAATAAGCCTAATTTCCTAAAAACTAAAAAAAAAAAACAAAACAAAAAAACAAAACAAAACAAACAAACTTCTAACTAACAACATGTGGTATTTTTGTAGAATAATATTGTGGCAACAAATACTTAGGTAAGAATTTAGTTTATTGAGGCTAGCTCAGTGCATGGACACGGTGGAAATTAAGTATTCAATTAAGAGTTCGATTTCAAAGTATGTACATTATTTTATTTTTTTGTAATAAAATAAAAGTCATTTAAGTTCCACCTTAAAAAAATAGGAATTTTCTTGCCAAATACAGGTTTATTTAGAATTAGATATAAATAGTATATCTAAGATTCAACTTTTGTCATATAATGGCTAATTAAATATATTTTGAAATATAGCATTTTTGTACCAAAACACTTTTTTTTTATGGTTTTAAACCTCAACTATAGACTATAGTTGACAAAACGGAATAATCATTTAACAAAACTCAACTAGTAGTAGAAAAACCTCAACCAATTAGTGAAAAAAACATATATTGGTCAGTTTACAAAACTCAACCAGTCAATAAACAAGCTATCAACTAGTTGGGAGAAGTTCAGAAGCAACTTTGAAGATTTACAATAATAATTGCTAGAAAACAAAAAATTACAAAGACATTTGAAGATTAATAATAAAAACTGCAACAAAACAAAAAATTAAAACGATACTGCTAAAGTTAAAAAACTTAACTCAAAGAACTGGTAATGAGCCCAATTTACCCATAAAGAAATTGGGCTTCATACAGAATCCAGCCCATAAAAATTGAAAAATTCTGAATGGCCCGATTTTTTTAAAACAAATACTACTTTTAAAACATTTATAGAAACATATCTCTTTTAATAAATATTTATAAAAATACTAACTTTTTCTTCAACATTAGTATTCTTCAGTTATACTCAAGGTCACTAGGTTAATTTGGGTACCGATCCAGTTATTTGAAGTAACTAATTAATTTACCTCAATGAATTTAACATGTTCCCACAAGTGTCTCACAAATAATAAAAAAGTGGTATTTTCTAAATAATTTTAAAAGTGATATTTTTAAAATTAAAGTAGAGATTTTTCAATTTTTTTAAACTTTTATTATTAAAAAAAAAAACTCATTTCCTCAAATAATTATTGAACCCGTTCGAATTGAATGGCAGGCTTGAAATAGGCTACCATGTAGGCCCACACAACATTCTAGCCCATTTTGGGCTTAGCTTAATGAGCATGTTTGACAATTATAAGGGTTTCTAACATTTTTACATATAAAACCAAAACAAATTACAAAAACAGGGAGTTCATGTTTTTTGTTTCCAATTTTCATATAATTTTATTAGAAAAATATCCTTTTTATAACTTTTTTAGAACAATACCATTAAAAAATAGTTAATAGTTGTAAGTTTCTGAAAACTAGTTACCACTTATCATTATAATTATAAATACATTTGATTATTATTTACTAGTTTACGGAAATTTATTATTGCTTACTAATTACTATTTTTAAAAATGATTCTTTTCTAAATATACTTTTAAAAAATGGTATTTTTCTATTAATAAGGGCTTATTACAAAAATCCAGGACCAAAGTACCAAAATTTGAAAAACCCCGGATTGACTGATTTTTTTGAAAAATCCCAGTTTGATTTACAAAATATCACTTTTTAAAAATTATTATTACAAAAATAACACTTTTAACAATATTTAGAAAAATACCATTTTTAAAAATTGATATTTTTCAAAATTACTCGAGGTAACCAATTAGGTTAGTTAGAGTAACCAATTTATTACTTGAAGTAACTGTTCAAGTTACCTCAAATAACTCAAATAACTCGACTAGCTACCTTAAGTATCTCATCAATTAATAATAAGTTGTATTTTTCTAAATATTTTCAAAAGTGATATTTGTATAATTAAATCTGGGATTTTTCAGAACAATTTTAAATTCCGGAAATTTTCAATTTTTTTGAAAAATTACCATAAAAAATCAAATTTATACCTGACCAACAAAAACACACATGTCACCATATTTTTCAATTTTTTTTCCTAAAAATCTCGTAAAGGCTTAACTTCCCGCCATTAGAATTCCAACTAATCAAAGAGTAACAATAGCTTCTTTTCTTTCTTTTTTTTTCCTTAGAAAAATTTAGGCTCCAAAAAATTGAAAAATCAATGGTGGGCTAAATTTCTTGAAAAATACCAAATCTAATTGAAACATAACAATTTTGTAAATTTTTAATTAAAAAATGTCACATTTCATATATATTTGGAAAATTAACACATTTTCATTAATACTTAATACTTTCACATATATTCAAGGCTTGAGGTAAGGATCAAACCTCAAGTGTCTCATCAATTAGCATGAAGAAATATTTTCCTCAATAAAGTGGTATTTTTCTAAATAAATATATGATTTTTATTTAAGAAAAAATTAAAATCTAGGGAATTTTATTTTTTAAATTTTACCATATAAATTAAATTTTCTTATTCTTTTCTCTTTTATGACACTTCATTTAGGTATATATATGTTTTTTATCGGTAAATTGTCACAATAAAAGAGGATGCGACCACGATTAAATACAGAGAGAACTATGCCTAATGGTCTACAATGCAATGATAATGATGAGGAAGACTGTGAGAAAAATTCGGAAGAAGACCTGAGCGAACCCTCTTACGATAATGTAAGAGAATAGGCGATTAGTAAAGTTAAATATAGTTTAAGCCTTTTAATGTATAAACTATGTTTCTATAATCTTGTAAACTATGAATAAATTCATTAATAAAATATGTGACGTGTTATAATTCTCATTTACATAAATTGTCAAGATTTAGTAATTAATAATAAGTTATATCCTCGGTTAATGAATAGGAATCTATTAACACAAAGTGGCTAGAAGAAGGGGAAGACCAAGAGTTAATCCAGTCAACGCTACCAAAGTGCCCGACCTAAGTAACCTCTTAATTAACTTGCATCAACAATTCCAGCACAAGAGGATGAGATAAGAAACCTCCATAAGCAACTAAGACAGCAACACGAGGCAAATGTCAAATCCTAAGTGGATGCTGAAGAATCGCAGCCGCAAGAAGGTAATCCAATATTACAACCAGAACTTGTTGTACCTGATCAACAAGTGGCTCGCTAAGAACCATTATACGAATGCTTCAAAAAGAAGCATCTTGCTGAGTTTGAAGGATCTACAAATCCTTTGGTGGCCGAAGAATAGTTGTCATCAATCCAAACCTTAATAATCAAGAGAAAGTATTTTGTGTCTCTTATGTTTTGAAGAAAGATGCAAGATACTGGTGAGATACAGACAAAATAAGAAGAAATATCAGGGAGATGTCATGGAATGATTTCGTCCACGAATTCAACTAAAAATATTATAATCATATGGCGATACAGACCCAGTCAAATGAGGGAGTATGATAGTCACTGAAGCCATACAAAAGTTCAACCAGCAGGCACGATTTTATCCCTATTTAGTACCTACTAAAGAAGAACGATTAAGGAGGATGGTAGAAATATTTTGTCCTGAATTGGCAATGGTCATCGACAATGGCAATAATTCACCAACTATAGTAGTAGAATGTGTGAAAAGAGCAATCAAAGCAAAATATCATCTTGCTCAAACTGAGGAAGAATGACAGAAATATTTTGAAGCAAAGAAGAACCAATAAGAATAAGCGAAATCGAATCAGAATAATAACCAATGAGGAAATAGGACCCAATTTGACTAGAACAAGAACCAGAGCAACGACAATAATTATAGTGGGAAAAAGAGGAAGAATAGCTTTAATGGTAAGAAAAACTAGAAAGGAGAGCCTTACTCACAAAAGAAAGCCAAGGTTTATTTTCCTTCATGTCCCAAGTGCGGGAGGAAATACCAAGAATGTCATTTTAGCTCGAACACGTGTTATATATGTGGCAAGGAGGGCCATTATGCCAAAAATTGATACAGCAAATAGAGCTAGCAGAACCAGCCTATTATACCCAGACCACAAGGATCTCATATCCATAACATGCAAATCAAACTTAAAGGACCTCATATTAGTCAAGGAAGATTAGAAAGTCTAGAGACTAATGCATAAGTGTACGCTATTACTAAGGACGATGCGAAGGCGAGAACTTCTAATGTGATCACCAGTAAGCTATCTATTGCCACTCAACATGCATATGTTTTGTTTGATTCTAGTGCCACACATTGTTTTGTATAGCTTATGTTTGCAAAAAAGATAGCTCAGGGTAGTGATTGAATGACTAGAACCCTTAATATAACTCTACCCTCAAGAGCAACCTTGACTACAAGCCATTAGAATTAAGCACGTTCTGATGATTATAACCACTACAGAACTATATGCCAACTTAGTCATCTTAGAAATAATGGATTACAATGTCATTCTAGGAATAGATATTTTAGGTAGATATAATGCTAGTATTAAATGTCAAAGTTATAAGGTCACATTCTAGCCTCCAAGAGCAGAAAAGTTTACTTATAATAGAGCAAATTTGGACATTAATCTTAGCAATATAAGCAAGGATAATATTGAATAATAGGTGTTTGGAATATTTACCTAATATCGTAGACAAGAGTACAGAAGAAAAGAAAAAACCAAAGGATGTAACAATCGTCAAGGAGTATATCAATGTATTTCTCCAAGAACTGCCAGAACTATCGTTAGAGCAAGAAATTTCCTTCGAAATCGAATTACGATCAGATACTGCCCCTATTTCCAAAGTACCACACAGAGTGACTCTTGCTAACCTGAAGGAGCTACAAACTCAACTACCAGAATGATTAGACAAAGATTTCATCAGACTGAGCCACTCACCATGGAGTGCACTGGTACTATTCGTAAAGAAAAAAGATAGCACATTCAGAATGTGCATCAACTATAAGGAACTAAACGAGGTCACTATAATGAACAAATATCCATTACCAAGGATAGACGACTTGTTCAATCAATTAAAGGGAGCTGCAATTTCTCAAAGATTGATATGTGATCTGATTACCATCAATTGAGAATTAAAGAAAGTGATGTTCCAAAGTCTACTTTTTGAATTCGATATGGATATTATGAGTTCTTAGTGATATCTTTTGGGTTAATCAATGCCCCTGCAATATTCCTAGACTTAATGATTTGATTATTCAACGAATACTTGGAAATGTTTATCAGTCTTCATTGACGATATCTTGATTCATTCAAAGTCTCAAGAAGAACATAAATTAAGGGAACATCGCCTCTATGCCAAATTCTCCAAGTGCGAATTTAGGCTTGATTAAGTCCAGTTCCTAGGATATGTCATCTAATATGAAGGTGTGTCGATAGACCCTTTAAAGATAGAGGTAATCAACAATTAGTTAGCACTTGAGATTAGCAGGTTATTATCGAAGATTTGTTGAAGGATTCTTAAAACTCGTTGCACCTCTCATAGCCTTAACATGAAAAAGAAAGAAATACGAATGGTCAAAGAAGTGCGAAGAAAGTTTTCAAGAGTTGAAGAATAGGCTTAGTAGTGTACCTATCCTTACTATCTCATCAGACAAATGACAGTTTGACATCTTATGTAATGCATCGAAGTTGGGACTAGGATATTGATGCAAAATGGGAAATTCATGGTGTATAGTTCTCGACAACTCAAAGAGTACAAGAAGTTCTCGACCTATGATCTGGAATTTGCTAATGTAGTATTCGCTCTCAGACTTTGGCGAAACTATTTGTATGGGACTCAATGCCAAATTTACACTGGTCATAAAATCAGAAAATACACATTCTCTCAGAAAGAAATGAATATGAGGCATCATAGGGTGCTGGAGTTGGTTAAGAATTATAATTGTGAAATTTTGTACCATCTAAATAAAGCAAATAAAGTCATAGACGTACTAAGTAGGAAAACAACTACAACTTTGATGTCAACAAAAGCCTTACCTGAGTCTTTAGAAGAAGATATTAACAGTGTTATTTTAGAGTTAATAGTAGACAAAATGTCAACATTAATTCTCAAACCAAACATTCTTGAGAATATGAAGGAAGCTCATGAGCTTAATCCAGCCTTAGTGTGAATTAGAGAAGATATTACGGAGAGTAGATAGTCAGAGTTCAATATCTCTCCTGATGGAATCTTCAAATTAAATGATAGACTATGCATACTAAAAAATGTAGAAATGAGAAATTAAATCTTTTCCGAAGTATATGAAACCATTTACTCTGTCCACCCTGATTCAACAAAGATGTATAACGATATTAAAGAATACTTTTGGTGGAATATAATAAAAAATGATGTAGCAAAGTACATATAGAGGTATTTAACTTGTCAGAAAGTCAAGACCGAACACAAGAGACTTACTGAAGAGTTACAACTAATTAAAATTCCTAAGTAGAAATGAGAGAAAATCGCCATGGATTTTGTGAATGGATTACCTAAAACGTGTCGCAATATAGGTGATTATAGATCAATTGACTAACTCAACACATTTACTACCAATGAAAATTACTTATTCATTTTAAAGATTAGCTGAATTATATGTAACTGTGATAGTCAGAGTACATGGAATACTACGATCGATCATTTCTAATTGCGACAGTCGATTTACCTCTACTTTTTGGAGGAAGGTTCAACAAGCTTTAAGAATAAAGCTACTTTTTGGCACGACTTTCCATCCACAAATAGACAGGCAGTCAAAATGAACCATCTAAACTCTAGAAGAGATACTCAGGGCATGTATGATAGACTTTAAGGGAGCATGGAACAAGAAGCTTCTATTAATAGAATTCTCTTATAATAATAGCTATCATGCTTCTATCAAGGTAGCACATTATGAAGCACTTTATGGAAGGAGATGTATATCTCCAATTTATTAGTATGAACTTGAGGAGAAGTATTTAGAAATCATCGACTTCATAAGGGAGACCACTGAAGTGGCACAGAAAATCCAGAAAAGGATGGAAACTGTCCAAAGTTGACAGAAAAGCTATGCTAACAAACAAAGAACACCAATAGAATTTCAAGTAGAAGACTTAGTTTTTCTTAAGGTTGCGCCAATGAAAGGTGTAATAAGATTCTGAAAGAAGAGAAAATTGAGTCTAAGATATATTGGACCATTTGAGATCCTCGAATGAGTGAGAAAAGTAGCATATAAGTTGGCTCCATCACCAGAGTTAGCTAATGTACACAATGTCTTTCCTGTTGACTTAACCTACAAAGAGAAACCAGTCAAAATATTAGTATATGAAAAGAAAATTCTTTGTAACAAGACAATACCCATGATTAGGGTGTTACAGCATAATCACAAAATTGAAGAAGCCACATGAGAATGAGAAGAAGAGATAAAGAAAAAGTACCCATACCTATTTTAATTTTCGAGAATGAAAATTTTATAAGTAGGGGAGATTGCAAATCCCGAAAAAATCCTAGACTTGAAAAATTAGTTTAATAATTATTAATTATCATGATCTTTTAATATTAATATATTCTCTTGAAGAATGAATTTATCAAGTTTATTTTCTTTTCTAAAATTTTATTATGTATATTTAATCATAGAAATAGAATAGTTATATACTAATAAATTTCGTAAATATGTTCGAGTAAGATACACACAAGAAAGTCAAGTTGAACTATGTGCCTAATTACAAGTATAAATTATTTTACAATATATATGGCTATTGTAGTTAATATGAAGTAGGCTTAGTTTATTATATTTACTATTGGATCCTAAATTGTTTGAATTCACTAATCATTTATTTTGACCCAATAAGTATGTCACCCCCTAGGAATCCTTAGACTTTCAATATTAGTAGAATTATTATAAACTCAGTGCCGAATTTTATTAAATTTGCATTCGCAAATACTTGAAATTATAAATATAGTATTATTTTAATGTTAAATTTTATTACATGAGAAAACCATAGTTAATCCTTGTTTTAACTAGAATTTCTAAGTTAGTTTTCCTTAATAATAAATTGATTTTACAATAATTATATTATGTACAACAATATAACCTAATTAAAAATGTGACATATTTATGTCACATTAAAATTGTTACATTTTATAACCTAAAGTTAATGGTTGCACCAAAGTAGTACCATGCCAAAATTTGAATAGCTAGGATTTAAGTATATAAGGAATTAAGTAGACAAATCAATCTAAGGGTAGAAAATAAGTTATAGAAAAAGATAAAAAGTAGTAAAGTTTTACCTTAGGAAGGTAATAACTTTAAATGAGTGGAATAGAAAAGGAAGGGGGTAAAGTTAATGGGTAATTCAAAAAGTAGGAAAAAAATGAAAATCATAATGGAAATGTTCTTTAGAAATTAGTGGCCATAATTCAAAGTGGAAGACATAGACAAAACTAATTAGTAACTTTTGTCTCCAAAATAATTCAAAAGATATAAAAAAGATTAATATAGTGGAGACTTTCTTTGGGAGCTAGTGGTATTGGATTTCAAATAATTGAAAAAGAATAAAGATTAGAGACAAAAAGTAGTGGATGAGTAAAAAAAAAGGTAAAAGATAAGGTCATGGAGTAGGAAAAGAAGATATATTGACAAATTAATAATAATGATGCTTGGATTATTTAATAGAATGTG
>JXTB01000527.1:113207-203399 GCA_002914805.1 Parasponia andersonii | reverse complement strand
ACTTAATATTTACCATTAGAGGGCATAAATGTTAGAAATCTTAAGATTATGGGCAAAAATGTAAATTATAAAACTTGAATAATTGGGTTGGAAATTTGGTATAAGAAATAACAAAAAAAAATTATTTTAGATCTCTAATTGGGATAAGAAAATATTTACTTAAATTTAAGACATGAAATCAATTAGAGGAAATAAATAATGTATGCTTCTAATTGTATTTTGCCTAAGTTTAGTGATTGGCCTAAAAAACGCGATCAATACCAAATAATATTTTAGTCCAAGTATGATTTTAGATTTTAAATTTATATAGCCCTTAGAGAGGTTGACTCAGTTATCATATTATGACTCTTAATTACGAATAAAGAACTTAATCAAGAATAATTCAAAGTATTTGATGAAAAGAAATATAATTAAGGAAACTTAATTGATTTAGCATGATATTAATCAAACTAACAACCAAATTATTGATAGATTAAAAAGATTACTATGATCAAGGTTAAGGAGAATCAAATCTCATCCATCTAAGTGAAAGTATAAATTAGTTGATGAATATAGTGTGACATTGTTTCTCAAATGTGAAGTTTTACGCTGGATCAAACTGAGTCTTGAGTGTTTTAAGCCCACTAAATAATTAAAAGTAAAAAAAAAAACAGTATAAAGCCAGTTTAAACTTTTCTCTAACAAATAGAGTATGTATACGTCAGGACAAACTTCGATCTAGACGTACGTAATTAACGAGTGGAACTAGGACAATCATATTACAAAGTAAGTACAATTTCACCTATGGCATGGATGGTTGAAAATGTTTTATGTTTGTAGTATGATATATTTGAATTAATTTCATATGTTCACTTGCCTTTATATTTTTATTGTATGGCCTATGTATAATATATGCTTATAGAGATACTTTTCGTATGCTATAAAAACATGATGTATGTTTACTTTACAATGTTATCACGAAAATACTTCAACATGTTTTAACAAAAGAAATACTATGATAGTTGAATATGAATTTGGGTTTATTGAAGCGTACCCACTCATATTAAGAAAAGACTAAATAAGATAAAGAATTTAAAGGTGTCGTACCAACCTCTATTAGATGAGGATATCCGAGGGAAAATAAGACTGACCTCCCCTAAGCGAGGATTCTTGAGGAAAAATATGTTAAAATTATGACCGTGGGTGTTTTTAGTTGGGTCACTCCCCTGATTCCCCATTCGGTAGTGCATACTCGGTACGTACACTAGGGCCCATAAGAAAGATAAAAGACTTTATAATCAAGAATGAGATAAAATCATGATATAATATCTAATAATAAAACGTAAAGTAATGATTCCATAAAACAACATAACTGGGCTTTCAAAAAAAAAAGAGAGAGAATTGTTTGTTCATAAGTAAAATATTTTGTGAGAATTATATTGTACTCACTGGGTGAAAGCTTATATTTTATGAATATCTATACTATAGGTACCAACGGAAAGAAACCTCTGATTTGATTGATGGGTTAGCTGGAATTGAAGCGGGGATGAATGTGAGGCACGGGCAATGGAATACTGTCATTAAAAATTACTTCCGCATATGTTCTTATTATGAGACAGATGATTTCAATTATGTAAGCTTGATGTTGTTTGAAAACGTACTTATAACTTGGCATTTTATTTCATAATGCATGATTTAATCAAATTGAACTTGAAAATGTATTTCGATTTAATAAAAGTTAAATAAATATTTTTTTTAAGATCTAAAAGAGAAAATGTTTTGATTTAAATAAATGTAAAATATAAGGGGTTCTGTCAAAAAGACCTAAACTGTCTAAGGAGAGCTTGGGACTTAAGTGGTCCATATGTGACCCTATCTGGGACCTTTTTATGGTTGCGTATTATTTAAATCACCTTAATAAAAAGTTTATAATCAAATTTAAATAAAGGATACTTAACCATTGAGAAGCATTTACTTGTTTTCAAAATTTAAGTAAATTGTTAGTTGTGAATATAAATATCTTAAAAAGAAATAAAAGCATAAAAAAAATTGTCATGAATTTTCAGCATTTAAAATTTTTTTAGCTAAGAAGGTAAGTAGTTAACAGTCAGAAAAAGTCTAGGTCATTACAAGATAATAGAAAAGTCTAAATTTAAAATTGTTACCATTCTTATTTGTATTTGTCATTGGATTTCAATCCTTTAGCTCAATATCATTTATCTTGACTCAATAGGTAATAAGAGGACCCAAGTTAAAGTAAATGTTTTTGTTCTAAATAATAAGTTAAATATTCACAAGTAATATATATATATATATATATATATATATATATATATATAAACAATAAAATAAGAATTAATAGTATAGCCGTTAACATATTTTAATGATATGTATATACATTCATCAATTCAATTATAAAAATAGAAAATGATGTAAAAAAACCATTAGCATATTTTATCTATATATTATCACAATTAAAATAAAATAATTTTATTAATTACATTAGAAAAAAAATAAAATTAAATAAGTTATGTATTCATGCACTAATTATTTGAATGGTATATCATTATATAGATTTTATGGATATTAAATGCAAATATGAAAAAACAATACATTATTTTTTTTTATGTTGGTGAGCATAGTTAGGTTAATAAAAATAATTTAATTGCACGATAAAAAGATAACAAATAAAAAAAAGAATTAGGTAAATGATGATTATTATTAATATTTTTTTAAAATAAATTTTTAATTATATTTTATATACATAATTAGCCTATAAATAGGGCATTCTTTTGTAAACAAAATCAAGTTTCTTTATTTGTTTTCCTCCATCTCTCTCTTAAAGTTTCTATTTATCCATTATGATTTTAAGGATTTCCTCTTGGAGTTCTTCAAGTTTCAAGGAAAAAAATAAAAAGTAATTCTTAGAATTCTTAATTTTTCAAAATTTATATATTTTATTGTACTTAGGTTCAAATTTAATCTATGATATATAATGTTAGAGACCTTATTAAGTTCTGAAATTTTTATGAAAAGTATTTTTATATGTGTACTTAATTTTTAGAAAGTTTCATTTTTATACTCTACTCCTATAATTTTAAAATCGTTTAATAAAAATTAGTGGTTAACTAAAAAAAATTGTAAATCAAATTTTATATATTTAGTCCTATGATTTCAAAGGGCAAAAATTTTTAGTTCGAGTTGAAAGTTTAAATACATGTTAATATATATATTAAGATTATTTCTGAAAAGTTTTATAATTTTGAACGTTTATAAAATTAATTATAATGTTCAGAATATATAATATTTTAATATTTCAAAATGCTGAAATAAATTCTTAAGTATAATTAGAAGTGATTAAAATACTTTGAAATGATCTATTTTAAAATTTTCAAATGTTATACATAGGTTATAATATATTAATGATGTATTTTTAAAATTTTGAGTTTGTTTGATTTATAAAACATTATCTAAAATTCAATTATTCTCATTTAGTCGCATTTTTAACAATTTTATTACAAATTCTAAATTAGAAAAAAATAGTTATAAATATTGTTTATGAATTCTAAACCATAATCTTTAGGTTTATGTTTATTTCATATGAATTTATGTCAATTTTAAAAATGAATAAAATTATGTATTTGAATATGAAATCCCTTAAATATGCATTACGCACTAAAATTCTACAATTTTAATGTGAAATATTATTTTAGGATTTATGTTGTAGATGTTTTCAAATATGTAAAATAGGTTTCATATGGCCAATGATAGGATATGTTAACATATAAAATAAATGGTAATATATGAATAATAAATAAAATAGGCAAATAAGAGGCATGTAGTTGCAATAAGGTTAAATATGTGGTATTTCACTACAAGTACGAAGAATATTTTCTAAGAACTTAAGGTAAGTAACTTAAGTTCATAAAATTGGAGTTATCTAGTACTATTCTGCCTTTAGTTTTACTATGTTCTTACTTGAATTAAGTTGTTTTAAGTATTTTTCTTGATGTTTTCATGTTTTATTTGTTTATGTTGATAGGAGAATAAAATAAAAGTGTTTGATATAAAATAAGGTGAATTAATGACTCATCAATGGATTTTTCAAACCTTTAAAATCGAAGTTGAATCCGATACGGTCATAACGCAATGAAAATGACGCAAATCAGAACTAAAACGATGAAATGGCATACTTGGAATTCTGAGGCGCCAAACTAGCAGAAACAAGGCACTGGGGTGTAAAAAAGTGGCACCGCAGTACAAGTCTCGGAAATTTTTGGCACTGCATCTTTGGCACCATGGTGCCACCCACTACGTCCTAAGTCAATATTTGATGACTAAGATTAACTTTTTAATGATCCAAATGTCCAAATTCAGCCTGCCTTAAGTTTACACTAGCTGATTCTTTAAAACCCTATCATTGGGGTTAAAAAAGTCATATTGGGATAGAAAGAAAGAGAGATAGAGGCATCCATGGAAGGAGAGGAAAAAAAGGAGGAAGAAAAAGATTATAAGCTCCAAGCCTCTATTTCTTGATTTCCTCCACAACATCAACACCACTCTTTGTTCATATCGTCCTTTCTTTACTTACTTGTGAGTTTTTTTTTTTGTATTTTTCATATTTAGAAAGTGATATTATTGAAAACAAATATTTGAGAGAGGAATCAAGAGAGTAAAAATAACCTTAGAGGAGGAGATTGACAACCTTCATTAACATCTTCAAGCTCTTCAAAGATGGGGAATTCTAAAATATTTTTCTCTTTGATATTTTGTATTTTTTGAACTCATTGTATGAAAATACTATTGTTCTCAATTCATATTATGAACTAAATATTTCTTGTCTAGTTTTACTATATGAACTAACCTAGTAACTTGTGTTTGTTTATTTCTCTCATATTTTATTAGTCAAATCCATTGTTGAGTTTTTTGTTTTACCTTGTGCTTATTATTATTATTATTATTTTGAAATATTTATCTTGTGCTTATTGCTTCTATTTAATTGATCACTAAATAGATTGTTGAGTGAAACTTTTGTGAACTAGGGAAGGGAAATTTAAGTTTAGACATAGGTAGCACAACATAAGATTACTTAGTTTGGGGTAAGTTTGCATAGGATATGAATATAATTATGTAACTTGTGCAACCTTTGTGTAAGAATGACTAAACTTAATGAATCTAGTCAATTTATATTAGGAGTAACATATTAGCTTGTCTAGATGTTTTCACTTATGTCTTGAAAGAGAGTTTGTGACTATATTTAAATTCTCGATTAACAACTCTAGTAGATTAATTAATGTATGAGGGGAATTAGGATATTATGTATTTAAAGAATAGTTGGGAAATTAGAAAACCTAGACATTTTTTCTTATTGTTTATCTTTTATTCATTTTGCATGTTAGTTTAATTGTTTTATTTTATTGCTTTAAAATCCATATTTTGATTGTTTGGATAAAGTTATAATTGACCAATTTTAATACTTAGCTTAGAATTAGAAATCAATCTATATGGGTTCGATGCTCATTTTACTTCCAAATCTATTTTTTTTATGACAATGTGCACTTGTATAGGAGTATGAATTTATTATTGCACATTCCAACCAACAAAGTACATTCTCTCTTATAGCATGAATAGTTTTAAAAGTAAGTTCTATTTTGAAAAAGAATATTTGAGATGATTAAATGTGATATTTTTGTCTATATAATAGATTTTTGTTTTGCTTATATACGTACCTATGAAAATACATATCTCCTATGATATTAAGATAAGATAAATTTATTTTACAATATTGTTCATAACATGATGAATATACTTCAAACAAAAGAAGTATGAAGAATATGAATATAAAATTTGGGTTTAAAATATAGTACAATCATTTGTGTTAAAAGAGGAGACTAAGTAAAAGATAAGAACATAAAGATGTCGTACCAATCTCTGTAGGTAAAGATTCCTAAGGAAAGATAAGATCAACCTTCACTAGATGAGGATTTTTGAAGAAAATATGTTAAATTTATAACCGTTTGGTGTTTTAGTAGGGACACTCTCCTGATTTCCAGTCAGTGAGTGTATACTCAGTACATATACAATGGCCCATAAAAAAGATAAAATATTTTATGATAACATATATGATAAAAGATTACTTCATAAAATATAAGTTAAATGATAACATAAAGATGCAAAAATTATATTTTCATAAAATATTGTTTGTGTGAAATATTTTGTGAGTTAAATTATACTTACTGAGTGAAAGTTGTTGGTAAATTGACCTAGCACTTAGGAAAATCATACATGCATGCAGATATAGAAAATACATGATCATATCATGAACGCAGCGGAAAAATTAGCAGATTTAAGTTTTAAAATTTTACATGAAAACAGTTTTCGTAACCATATAACACACATGCATCATATATAGGATTAGTACAACATAAATCAAATCTAGATACAAAACCCTAGAGATGAGATTAGGGTTTACCTTTTATATTGTGTTCTTCCTTGATCTCCTTATTAATGGTGATCAAACCTCCAACGCTAGATCTTCTTGTCTATGCTCTTACTCTTGGTTAATGAGGCGAGTGGGTACCAAGTTGAAACCTTCGTTGGAGAATGATCAAGAACGCCTTCTTGATCCTATGGAACACCGAGATATAAGATGAGACTGTGAGATAGTAGGAAACTTTTTCTCTTCTCTCTTTCTCAGCCTTGGTCGATTTTTCTCCCTCTCTCCCTGTGTTTATGTTTGTGATTCTGTATGAGTTATTGTATAGTTTTTTCTCTCATATATCTGATATATAAAAGATCCAAAACTGCTAACCCTAGTCCAATTAGGATTGGGCTTGTTCTCCAATTTGGGCTTTGGGTGTATTTTTATAAATATGTCCAACTCATGAAACTTATTTATAAAAATACCAACTTCTGTATAAAATCATTATTTTACATAATTTCATGAAACTAATTTCACAAATACCACCAACCAATTAATGAGCTTAATTGAGCTAGACAAGGGACCTAATGGATCTAAATAATCTAAGCTCCAATAATATGATAAATACATAATAACTCTTATTATGGTATTTATATAAATATTATTAGTAAAGGGGACACTCCACTAAAGGCTCAATACTGCACTCTTAGATTAAATGTCATGCCTTTTATAGAAATTTAATAAACTAACATTGATTAACCGATTCATCTAGCATATTCTATACCACATATATAATTCTTATATAATGCCGTAGTTGGATAGGTGAAATTACCGTAATACTCCTCTAACACCTATTTACCTTTAAGTTACCATCTTTCTATCAAGGAATAATGTTGTCGATAATTTTGTTCTCAATGGCCATTCAGAAAAAATTATCAACCAATTCACAAAGTGAATACTAAGATCTTAGATTTAATTATTCCATAAATCTTGAAAGAACCTAAAGTGACATTAATGTATAGTGTCCTTAACTATTTGGTAATCCCATCAATTCATAAGCTATAACCTCTAATATGACAGAGTTCACCTCTACTTTCATAGAGGTTAGTTTTTAACAAATCAAAAGGCTATAACCCATGAAAGCAAGTCCAGTTAAACATCAAGGATTAAGATCTATATGCTAAGAGCTAGTTTGTGATAATATAATAATTGAGTTACGACACTTCAATTCTTTATATTACCTAGTCCAATTTAATACACATAACTTGTTTATATTGTATTAGTGTTTCTATCAGAAGTCAGATACTTTAATGATTTGAGACACATCATTCCTGTTGAGATAGACAAATACTACAACCTATAATAAATAAAGTATTCCATCTTTATTTACAGATTGTAAACTACTTCATTTAGACTTAGATAAAGAAACAAGTCTCCCCATAATTAACACTTAATCATGTTTGTTTCTTTATATACATATAAAGTCATGGAATTTTTTTCAGATGAATAAACTATTCAACTAAAATAGTTTTAATCTAGCAAATATCATAATTTCATATAAGAGAAAGTTGTTTTTCCTCAAAAGGGTAAAATTGAAAATCTGCTTTTTAGGGCAAAAATCCCAACAAAAGTTCGTGTAGTGTAAATGCCCATGTTATAGGTACTAAAGTTAAGCAACCTTTATTTTGAATGATGGGTTGACTAAAATCGAGGCAGGGATGGATGCCGGGCACGAGCTTTGGAATACTATCACTCTAAATTCTGTATATGTTTTTTTTCTCTTTAAACGAGATAGTTTAGTTAAATATGTAAGATTAAGTCATATGTATCCTTAAGTTACTAACAAGATGATATATTTAAATATGAAATCTTAATTTTAAGTTTAATTATATCTCTAAGATTAAGTAATCATTTTTCTATACAATACGACTAATTTTATTTAAATATCCTTTTATAGAATACCATATAGTATTTTAAAGCATATTTTCAATAAGTAAAGATTTTTAAATAAATATGTTGTTTTCTTAGTATTTAATATATTGATTTGAATGAATGTAAGACTAAATGAGTTTTGTCAAAAAGACTTAAACTCATCTAAAGAGAGTTTGGGATTTAAGAGGTTCACTTATGACCCCCTTCCTCACTTAGAAGCCCTTTTAGTTGTGCATTACTTAAATCTTATAAAAAAAATATAATATTTTCTTCAATGGTTTGTCTAAATTTTTTAATATAATGTTTAGAATGACTGATTAACTACCTTGGGAGGATTATATAAATAAAAAAATTGTCATGAATTTTTTATAGTCCAAAACTCTGATTTTTAAAAATAAAATAAGTTAAGAAAAATGTCGGTCTTAAAAGTCGAATTATAACAGATCTAGATCTGAGAGACTAAAAACCATGCTAGATCTAGATTTAGGAAGAAGACTACTTCCTCTATTGAAGGATTATTTAACACTAAAACAAGAAACAAGAAAGAAAATTGTAACAAACTCATACTAGAGGGAAGAAAAACCCTCTTTCCCAATAGAGGGAGGAACTTATCAATAAAAAAGAGCTATTAGTAAAGGAATGATGACTTTTAGAGAGGAAATGGCCATTTTCTTAAATACTATTTATTTTCTGCATAAAATTATCCCGAGTAAATTAATTTATAACCTTATAACTTATATACATGCACATTAGCTAATGTTTAAGAAGTAGTGAAAATTAGGTCCTATACGGAGATTTTAGAAAAATATTGTGGTCTTTGTCCTTTTGTAGATCCGGTACATTTTTATTAGAATGCTATTTTTTAAAAACTACTTAGAAAAATGTCATTTCTTTCATCTAGTAACCGGTAGCCAGTTTTCGAGTACTAGTAACTGGTGATCAAGGTATTTTTAACTGATATATAATTAGTAATTGGTAATCAGTAACTATCTTTTATAAAACAGTAACAAATAATCATTTATAAATGGTAATTTTCTAAAAAAATTTAAAAAGTGATATTTTTTAATAAAAATTGTACAAAAATTATTAAACAAAACTACTTTTGTATTTTTGTAATTCTTTTTTGCTTTTGTAGGTAAAAGTGTTTGAAATCTTAAGAAGTACCAAAATTGGCCATTTTGCTGAAAGCCCTAATAATCAAATGTAGTGAACTTTGACTTAGTTTGACTTAATGAACAATTTTGGCAGGTTGACTTTTTTTTCCTTTCTTTTTCTTTATTATAAGGTAAGTTACTATCATTAATTAACAACTTTGAGAGAGAATTCATGTGGTACGCAAAGGCAGAGCTGCCTTAACGCAATGCTCCCGTGGATTTTTGGAAATTTTGTTTTTATATGTATATATATACATCTTTATAAGGGAATATATTAAAAAAATTCTTTCTCTAAATCATTTTATTTTTATATATTATTTATTTTACTTAATTAATTTGGTTATTTATGTACTCCTTAATAACTACCGCATATACATAAGTTTTGGAAATAAAAATTCCTTTTATATAATATATAAATAATTCATATTACTTTTTGTAAAATTCCATTTATATAATATATATTTAAATAATTTATAATAATTTTTGTAAATTCTTTTATTTTTATATTCAATTTTTATCTCATTTAAAAACAAAATTATAGTTTCATAAAAAAAAATTAAATTATAGTTATTTCTCTAATACTTAATAAATACCATATATCTATTTGATATTTTTTTAAGTCTCTATATCTTTTTTTGCTTCTATGGATTTTTCTCTTTCCTAATTTCTATAAAAACTTGTTTGCTTCTAAAAATTTATTTTTAATAACTAGCAGTTGTTACATTAATATTATATGAGACTACATTTAAAATTGAAAAAGGGTTAAATTTTATGTTAAATACATTTTAACTGTGTCTCTTAATATATGAGCACCAATCTAGTAGATGATTGGTGGATTGGTAATTTATATATATATATATATATATATATATTCATAGATTTGTCTAAATGTCAAACAATTATATTTAAATATATGGTTATGAAGTTATGAATTTTAAACATATGTATATTATGTAGGCAATATATTTATAAATCTTATATACTTTCTTGACTTCCGTTAGTGTGTAAATTGCTATATAATAAGTGGTTTTTTGTAATGTAGAAATTTAACCTATGCCCACCCTGGAAATAACTGCTGACTTTGCCAATGGTAGTATGGTACACTACAAATAGAATACGTTCACGAATGTAAGATCAAATGATACACAAGTATTGATTACATATACAAAAATTTAACTATTAAGATATATTCACTGTCTCTAAAATAATTCCGAAAAAATAAATTTAAGTTTTGTTAGCAAAAATAAAATATCATCACTTCGGATTCGGATTTCGTGTTTAGTGAAAAATTTTCTAATCAATTTTGATAAGATGACAGATATTTGAAAAAAAAAATTAAACATGAAAATATAATTTTACACAAATTAAAAATTAAGATTATAATTGCTAAGATATCGTGCTACATAATTTTATGTTTTATTTTTTTTGTAATTCTCCATTTTCTCATGTAATATTCCCTTTATATTTTCCTTTATATTTTCAAGAAAATGAAAGTAATCCTAACTTAGCCAAAAGAAAAAAGAGAAGGAAATATTGTTTAACAATATTACTGGCAACCAGAGCACAAGTGAAATTAATATATTTTATAAGACCATTTTAGCAACAAAAAAAAATGATAAATCTTAATATCTGTTGCCACGTAGGTAATCGCAATATTGCTGCGTTGGCGTCTTGTAGCATCGATCACCACATAATGAGGCAAAAGTATAGGGACCATCATTTTGTTTGTTTGATTTGGATTTTCTTTTCCCCATTTTCAAACGAACGTTCTACGGAGAGAAACTGTATTTTGTAGACCCCACTCACCTACGACTTAAATACCACCACGTGCATAATTGTTTTACTTTTACGCTTTTGGCACCGTTTTTTCCCCTCTTTTTTTAAGAATAATCCAAATGCGGCTCTATTTGCAAATTGTAATCCAAATGGTACTCTTTTGATCTAAACTAATTTTATTTTTTTTACTTAATTAATGACTACCACTTATTTCAAATTTAAAAAAAAAATAACACACATTATATCAAAATTTGAACCCTGATCCCAAAATTTATACACACATCTCTCAAGTCTTGAACCAACTGAACTAGCCTCAATTAACAAAAATTTTTTTTTTTAGTATAAATTTTACTAGTCATTCCTAAAATAAATTTATATTTTTAGTATAAGTACCCCTAGTCATTCCTAAAACACGTCTTGCATTATGTACCCAATAATTTTATACTTTCAAATGGTCACTCATTAAGCAAAAATAAAAAAAGATCGATATCATTAAGTAAACCGAAGTGTAAATAATTAAATAAATAAATAACAATATCTAACCTATTGAGTATAAGATTATTAGGAGTGCATGTGAGTAGGTAGAATGAGAAATTTGAATCTAATTAAATCAGTTTGTGTATTAATTTTAAAATAAATAAATAACACTATCCAAATCTAGGATTTGGAGGGCAAGAGTATTGTTGAGGATTTGAAGGTTAATATGGACTGAGGCTGAGAAAACTTGGACAATCATGCGGCTACACTAGCAAGAAGAAGGTGATTTATTAAACGAACTTGAGTTACAATGATGATGATGAAAGCACTTTGTTCAATGGATGCACCGATGGTGTAATTCGATAGTTTAATACCTGGTGCATTATCTGTCACATGCATGGTAACAAATATCCTTTGTTGAACAAAATCATCGAAAGAAATTTTAATAGGGATCAGAAGTCGAGGCTTATGGAAAACATTTAGGCTTTCCAACGATAACATGAGGTGTGATTATTAAGAATGATTTTTTTTTTTTTTTTTTTAAGTTTAGAGTATATTTAATTGTTTATTTTAGCATTTTCACATAAATTTGTAATAAAAAAAAGTAAAAAAAAAAAAAGACGGTACTTTTATACTACTTAGAAATGCAAATCTATTTGAAAATATTTAATATATTATCATTAAATACCATATTTATCCTGTATTCTTGTAAAATCCCTGTATTCTTGTAAAATCCAAAAACAAATAGTCCAATTTTTTTAATAGGAAAAAAGTGGTCGGTGTACCTTTTTGGTTGAATTTCCAATGTGAAATATCTAAAATACCACATATGTTATAAATTAAATATCTTATCAAATATTCTCATTATCTAATTATTAATTGAGTGTTAATAATGTGTTTGTTTGTCAATAATTTATAAGTTGTGCTTTTCTTCTTCTTTACTTTTTTTTTTTCTTTATTTAAAGCAAAAAGATCTTTGAATATTGATGTTTTAATGGCATTTGTGAAAAAAATTCAGTCAAAATTTCAGCCAAAAAGAGATTAGAGGGCTTATTTTTTACTCTTTAGAAAATAAATATGATACTTTCGGATTTTTCAAGAACATAGATTAAACTTTGAATTTAGCCCTGTAGAGATGGTGTTTCCAGGACCTAAGAATTATTTTATAGTGAATAATACTAGAACAACCAATTTATTTAGCCGGCTTTACATCCAGCATGGTATGACGAATAATATCCTTTTTAAATAATACAGGAAATTCCATATTCAATTGGTGTAGATTATTAATTTATTTAATTATTTATAATAAATTCTAATATTGTAAATGAATAATTAAAATTTAAGATAATAGTATGGATTCTTAACATCATCCATTATCAGACAAGCATGCTCTCATTTTCTCTCATAAAAAATTTTAGTATCCATTTTATTTCTCTCTAAAAAGACCCTAGTTATCGCTCTCACTAAAGGCTAGAGAGAGTGTATTTTGATTTCATTCTCGGCTTCTCATTTTTTTCTATTATCCTCCAATCTCTCTCAAGTAATGGGGATGGGGGCTTTTCTTTTTTCATTTAATTTTATAATAAGTTCAAATTTAAATATAATTATAGTACTACGTTTATATAGATTTTATACCACTTAATTTTTTATATGTGCGTGGTTTAAATTCTTTTGCTAGATATTTAATATGAGAATTTTTACTTGATTTAGACATGTAACACAAATAGGTTAATTTTTCTTTCAATTAGTGTAGATCTTAATTAGTGTAGATCTTGTTTGGTATTAAATCATAGTCTCCATTAGCAAGTCTAGTAATATATGAAGACAATTATTTGTTGGTGGTCGTTGTTATATTTTTCTCTCGAAGAGTTATGTTAACCCATAATTTTTGCTATTGTTGTATTTGTGATCCTATTTTTCATCTTATTTTTAATGAGTTTGAAATTATAATTTTCTGTACTTGTATTGTAATTGAAGTTTTTTAGCTTTTATCAATATTATTCAGGAGGCCATTTTTATCAAAAAAAAAATTCATCCAATACCCCTTAGGTGATACTAGACATTTTACAATAATTTTATAAAAATTAGTGAGTAAGCAACAAATCCAACAGAACCTCTTTTCCATTGTCATTTTTCTTGTAACAAACTTCGATTTTTTGGCTATGGTTAGTGGGGAGAAAAGAAAATAGGAGAGGAAAAAAATTAAAAGGAAAGAAAATGTGCGGAATGGAAAAAAAAATGTATTTCATTCATAATTATTGGGTGTGTATAGATGAAAGAAAAATAATTTATTTTAAAATAATTATTTTATCCTCAATATTAATGATTTTAAAAATTAACATGTAAGAGTAATTTAGTAAATCTATCGTTTTCATTAGTCAAAGCTTTTTTCTATTTTCTTTTCTCTTAAATGTGGAGAAGAAAAAATTTTTATTTTTTTTCCTCCACTTTTTTCTTCCTTTCCTTTTTTTCCTGTGAAATAATTTATTTTTCTATTTATCTTTCTACTTTTTTTTTCTACCAAATATAGTCTTGTTTACGCTATTTTTAAGCTCCCTTTAGAATCTGGATTTTAGGGAATAAAAAAAAAAATTTGTGAAGGGATTTGCCTTTTTTGGTGTTTGGAGCTAAGAAAGGTGGAGGGAAAAAAAAAAAAAAAAAAGGGAAAATTTGGGGGGAAATTTTAATTAAGAACTAACGATTTTTATTTTCCCTAAAATATCCCGTGGAAACAAAAATCACGATTTACTTTTCTTCTTGCTCTCAGTCGCAGACCTCACGCTCTCCTTATACTCTCCAATATTTTCTCCAGCCATGGCCACCAAAGCAACCAATAACAACGTTGAGAGCTAAGCTTTTCTTCTTCATTCCATATGCTTATCTCCTCTCCCTTTATTCTCCATAGCCATGAGATCACAGAGTAACCTCACTGGCCATAAACGCAGACCAGAGATTGTGCCAAATTTTCAACAATCTACAGATCGTCAAAATTTCTCCTCAAGCTCTCAGCAATGGCCGTCGAACAATTCACTGGGAAGTTCGTCTATGGATCCTCGCTTTGTGTCTCCTGGTCTGGACGAACGGCCGCTACCACCGCCATCACTGGTCCCTTTGGTTGAACAAAATTAGGTAATTTCATTTCTACAGAAGTTTCTTTCATATTTGTGTAAAAGAGTTCATGAAACTATTGAAGAACTTTCAGATTTTGTCTCTATTGAAACATTAATTATTTCATTACAGAAAATATAAAGATGTATGGCTATAACTTTTTTCATTATTTCATCTGATTTGAACAGGGTTCTAGGTCAGGAATTGTAAACCACCAAGGATCAGAATCTCAGGTACTTTTATTTTAGCTTTGATTTAAGTTTTCTTTTTTAGCTTAATCAAAGAGTTAATTTGAGTTTTTGCTGCAAGTGTTGATTAGTTTTTCTCTTTTTCGCTGCAAGTATTGATGTGGAATTTTCTTGGTTTGTGATTTTTGGGTAATTAATGGTTTGATTTTGTGAAATTCGAAAGTAAGAATTGAGGGCAAAGCTAAGCTAAGACCTATGCTGATGGGGTAATAAGAATAGAATGAGGTACTAATCATGTTGTTAATAAGGGACTCTGTTTTTTGTTTAAAAAGTATTAAACTCTGTTTTTTGTTTAAAAAGTATTAAACTCGATTTTGCTACTATGCATTTTGGTTTATTGCTCTGCTAAGAGGAGATTCTGTTCTATTTGATTTTAAAAATTAGGTGCCATAAGATTCAAGGTCTTTCTGGTTTGAGTTGAGTCTTGTAGCTTCAACTCTGTGGCACAAAGCAATATAAAATCTATATATGTATGCATAATTTTATTTTTGTCTAAATCTATTTCCCCTTTATGATTAAGCGTTCTAGTTTTGATTTCGGATTTCAGGCTTGCTTAAGCAAAGTAGACTTGTATATGGGCATTACATGATTATTAGTTTTGTTGCATATACTCACATTGGGCACTTAATTGACTTCGGGCATTCTATTTTGTTTTTCCTATAATATACGTGAGTTTTTTATTAGTTGAAGAAATTTGTAAGGCCATACTCTGAGACATAAACTGGATGATCAATATACTCCGAGTTTTTTATTAGATTTGCTTGCTGAGTTTAATGTGGCCATGCTTGGGATGTTAGATCTCTGACCTGTTTTTGGCCCCTGGATGATATTGATGGGCATCTCAAACATGACTAGGATTGTTATTACATTTTTGAGAATGTGACTTTCTTATGTAGGCACTAGGCATGACTGGAAACTAAGGACAAGATTAGAAAGAGTGGTTTTTTGGCAGGGTACCAGGCCTTAGCACGGGTTGCTATCTGGTACTTATTTGTTCATATATGTACTGCAGAACGTTAGACATTCAAGAATGGCGTCAGTGATTATATTTATCTGCTCTGGTGATAAAGGATGAAAGATAAACATATTGGTGTACCATGATATAAATTTCAAAGTGCAAATCAGTGTCAAACGTGATAATTAGTATATTACTTGCAGCAAGTCACCTAGTGAGTCACAGAAATTAGGAAAGCATATTGAATACAATAGCTACTGGATTATCTTCTTTTAAGTGCTTGTTACCTGATAGTCAATACCTTTTATATATGTATGCATAATTTATATGGTAATCTTTTGCAAAACAATTCCTCTTACTACTTTGAGTTTAGGATTGAGTAAGTTGGGTGCACAGATTATCGGATGAGTTTAGGATTGTTTTGTTGATTTTAATATAACCATACTCTCTCTTCTCTGTGATTTGGTACTTTGATTTGAACAGGGTCCCAGGCCAGAGTTCGTAAACGACCAAGGATCGGAATCTGAGTTATTTGTATATTTTTATTTGTCGGAATTTGAGTATACTAACATTTTTATATTCATATAAGTGTAACCAATAGATCAGATTTTAAGCATAAATTTTAAGTATCTGTTCCATACTTGCTTATGGAATGATCAAGTTTTCTTCTTTATTTACAAATTTAGTAAGTGGAAAATAATTGAACCACTTTGGTCAATGTGAGTATAGAATCACCGTGATTGTATTTGAGTTTTCTATACCTTAAATTTGTTCATTAACCTGAGCAACATTTAACTCTTATCTTCTTATTTTTTATGGTTGGATGTGATATATGATCTATGATCTTCTTTTCCCTTGATTGGTTTTCAAAATCTTCATCTTAACAAATGGAAATTTTATGTTGGATTATCAGGAAGAAATAGAAAATTTGAGGAGGAGAGCTGCAACTATTGCAGTCATATAGGCATCTAATGCAGCTACTCTTATAGTAACCCGTCAATTCAATAGAGTAGATCGGTCAATCTCAATTCAAAAAAATTATGAATGATATGCTCAGATGATGCGACTTACAACAATTAGTGAAGAAGATTGTCATGATCAGCTACACATGGGTAGTAGGCCAGTACAATTACTTCGTGAAATTGGTCGGCTTAAGGACACTTGGTACACTAATGTTGAAGAACAAGTTGCAAAATTTCTTTACTTGCTAGGCCAGAATGCGAGGAACCACAACGTGAAATTTATGTTCTTTCATTCTAGTGAGATAGTTAGTGACATTTTCACCAAGTTCTTAGGGCCTATTTATTATTGCATGATATATTCTTAAGACAGTCCGATGGAACACAATGCCCTCCAGAAATTGATCAATCCTAAGTTTTGGCCATACTTTAAGGTACTATTCTTAAATTGTACATTTTGTATCTAGTAAATTATAGTTATAAACTTTTATATCTTATTAACCTTCGTATGTTTTGCAGGGTTGTATTAGTGCGCTTGATGGATCACATTTTCGTGTCAAAGTACCGAATGATATAGTGCAAAGATATCGTGGTTGTAAAGATTTTCCATTTTCCAAAGCAAAATGTTTTGGCTACATGTTCTTTCAACTTAAAATTTACGTGTCTTAAAATTTACATATGTTTATATGTTTTACTTGGTTGGGAAGAATCTGTCTCTAATTGAAGAATCTTAAATAACGCATTGACAAGTAAGCTTGATAGATTAGTGGTTCCTCGAGGTAAATATGTTTGATGGTATTCAAATATTTTATGTTCCATTATGTTTCTTATGTTATTAATAATATGTTTGATGGTATTCAAATATTTTATGTTCTATTATGTTTCTTATGTTATTAATAATCGTTCTTAACTTTTCATGAAATAGGTAAATATTACTTAGTTAATGCTAGATACCAATTAAAAGTTGGGTTTCTTACTCCATATGGAAGTACACGTTACCATTTAAAAGAGTAGTGTTTGTCGGCCTCAAAATGTTAGAGAGTTGTTTAACTTTCGACATGCTGAAGCGGAATTCAATTGAGAGAGCATTTGGTGTTTTAAAAAAGAGGTTTCAAAACTAGGCAGTGGCACGGAGCCTTATTATCCAATCGATACACAATCTGATATTGTACTTGTAGGGTGGATATTGCACAACTATCTCGTGGGTGTTGATTACAATGAAAGACTAATTGCAGAGGTTGATGATGAGCTTAATAATGTTTCAATATCAATGCCAAGTGATGTAGATTTGCAAAGTCAAACCCAAGAATCTAGAGCATCAAGCCTTATTTAAGAGTGTAGAGAAGGAGAAATTTTGAGGGAACAGATTGCGGCTAGTACATGGATTGAATTGGTAGTTAAAGACCTATCAAACTTGATTGATTATTTTTTTGTAATGAATTTTTGATTTTTTAAAAATTACTTTTAGCGGTAAAAAATTTAAGTATCCTATTACTTACTAGATGATAACGTGAAATATTTTGTAAAATTGACAGGTTGGAAAGAGAGAGGATGGAGAGAGAGTGGATGAGAGAAAATTATGAACGAGATATGATAGAAAATGAAAGAGAGAAAGATAGGAAGAGTCACTTATGAGTAAGATCGGATGAAAGAGAAAATTAGGAGAAAGAAGTCAAAAGGAACTAAAAGAAAAAAACAAAAACAAAAAATTTCTTTTTTTTTTTTCCTTCAATTACCAAACAAGAGAAAAAAAATTAAGTGGGAAAGTCATTTTTTTTCCTCTATATATTCTGACTTTCAAATATGAGAAAAAATTTACTTTTTTTCCCTCTGCACTGTTTTTCCTTTCCTTTTCCTTTCAATTTTTTTTTTCTTTCCCTTTCAAAATCTGGGTTCCAAATGGGTCTTAGAGTTTTGAGAAAGGAAAATGTGAAAGTAGAGGTTTTAGAAGTGCTAAATTGATGGTAATGTTCACCTAGAATATGTGGAAACTTTTCCACAATGAATGTATAATTGGTTTATCCAAACTCGCACTTATAAAATTCAACTTAAAGATTCCATTATGAGCTTAACTCTCAAGCGTAATTGCTCTTGAAACAATGAACAAAGTCTGAAATAATCAAAGCTTAAGAAGTCTCACTCCAATATAATTTAGTCTCACAATTACGCCAATAAAATATATAAGTGGAGTTATACTTACACCCTAAGTGGAATAAAAACACTCCTATTCTCTTATTACATATTTATCCCTAAGTAAAAGGATTATACTCTATAATTATATTGTTTTTTTTTCACATTAAAAATTTTCTTTTCTAAGTGAACTCCATTGTTGTAATCCTTATTTTCATAAACTTTTATAATCTAGATTACAAATCCAAACTTTAGATTGGAAGTTCAATTTTCTCGTTAATATTGTTATATTAACATAAAGTTGGGAACATGTCCAACAAAAAAAAAACAAAAATAAAAAAAACGAACTGTATATCTTAGTATGTATATCCTTATATTTCTAGATTTTATTTTGCCTTTAATGAAGTTTTTCTATGTTAATTTCAAAAGAAAAAAAAATCAAGACACTTATTTCTCCCTGTGACATTAATTCTACATAATCATGTATATATTATTTCTACATAATCATGTATATATTATCTAGTTTTTTCAGAAAAAGAAAAATAATGTTAGAGTTAATAATTCGTATCATTTCGCGTCGACCTATTTAATATCATGTGAATTTTGTGTTATTTGTAGATTATTTGTTTAATGAAAATTTCGCGTTGACCTATTTAATATCATGTGAATTTTGTGTTATTTGTAGATTATTTGTTTAATGAAAATATCAATTAGATTGATATATCATAATAATTTAAGTATCATAATTATTTATTTACTTGATTTTTTTTATTTTAGTTTTACTTTATTAAGGTAAAATTAGCTTATTAGATTAATGTTTTTCATTTAAATTACAAAAGATTTGTTAAAAAAATTTCTATTGAGTTACTATTTAATATTTATAATATAACATCATGAAAATTATTTGGTTTTGAGAATGAAGAGCTTAATAACTATTTAAGGAATTAAAAGGGTGCCAATATCAACGTGTATTTTCTAACGGGATAAATTTAGATTTGAGTAAATTTTATTTCGGTGCAAATATAATCCCATAATACATAAAAACCAACCTGTGAAATTGGAAGGATGTCACACCTACGTTGTCATGAATACAGACCGAGTGCCCAGAGTGAACAGTAACACTGAAGGGGCACAATGGTCAATGCATCATGGTTATTACCCATACGACTTTGTTACGTAGGAGGGGTAAAATTATCGTTATTGAGATTATTAAGCTACGAGTCCGAGTGGTAAATTGTAATAATCCCGTGAGAACTAATTCATAATCTCTTCCCCTAAAAAAAAAAAACTCATAATATCGTGAGAAATTGAGGGGTGGGGGGGTGGTGGGGAACACGATTGGTACGAGAGTACCGAAACGTCATTATTCATCTACGCAGTGATGGGGCATGGCTATGTGTACGGAAAAGCAAACCTCCACCAATTAAAGTTTAAAGAAAAGAAAATTAAATTTACTTTCTTTATTTTTTTTTTTAGAATTTTACATTTTATATTTCATTGACTAATCCGATGATGTCGACCCAGTTCCCATTTATTTTATTTTATTTTATAAACTTGTTGTCCCCTAAATTAACCAATTTGTTTGGCCAAAAAAGGAATCAACTTTTTCTCCAACGAAGTCTTTTTTTATTTATTATTTTTTTTGGGTTTTGTTTTCCACTCCTACTCTCTCTCATATACTCAAACCATTGGTGGCTTTAAATCTGGGTTTTTGTGAAGTGTCAGTACCAAATATTAAAAACAAGACTGCAATTCCTTGAAGACCCCCAACATAAAAAAAGGTAAATCTTCAAAAAAATAACAATCCATTTCCTCCAATTTTTAGGGCTCAAATTTAGGATCAGTTTAGTTTGGATTGGTTACTAGGGTTTCCTTGTCCTGATCTCATAATAAGTTTTTTCATTTCTTTTATAATTATTTTATCTTGGTAGCTTGACTTAGTGGATTGTTCGATTTTTACAGGATTTGGCCGGAGGAAACAACTTTCTTGCTCAACTTTCCTGGTTTGGTTTTCTTTTTTATCCGATTTTCCGGGGAAAAAAAAAAAAGAAAAGAAAAATGACGAGACAAAAAATAGAGATAAAGAAGATAAACAACATAACAGCGAGGCAGGTGACGTTTTCGAAGAGGAGGAGAGGGCTTTTCAAGAAGGCTCAAGAGCTCTCCACCCTCTGCGATGCCGAAATGGCTCTCATTGTTTTTTCTTCTACTGGCAAACTCTATGACTACTCCAGCTCAAGGTTTAATCTCTCTCTCTCTCTCTCCTAATCTTAATATTTAACTTTTTAATTTAACCGTTTAATTAATTTAATTCTTTGTATTCTCTCCTCCTCCTCATCATCTTCATCATGGAATAATTGCATGATTTTTTCTTCTTTTTTTTTTTTGGTGAAAAGAGAGAGCTTGTAGTTTACCAAAATAAGATAATTTTTTTTTTTTTTATATTTATTTGTCTGAATATCTTTGAATCAGGATAAAGTAGTGAAAAATAAGCCTCGTATATGAAATAGTTGCAAGTATAGACTTATATACGGCTCAACAAATCACAGCGCTTTCTTTTTTTCCCTTAAACCTGGAAAATGGAAATTAAATTGAACCAAATGGGGGATATATTTTTCAGTTTTTAGATACGGTGCTATGAGTGCATGTTAAAGATTATTGTATTTTCTTCTCGTTTGGTACATATACGTATACATACACATACACACCGTCCTTTTTGAGAACAGAAAATAGATAAATAATTTTTGTATTATGAAGGTACAGAATGAACCATGGAATAATATTTTTTAAGGAGTTCAGTACGTTGAAGTAAGACTGAATAAATAAATTTTTTTTTTTAAAAAAAAAAAAGAGGAAAGAAGGAAAGAAATAAATAAGTTTGATTTTTGTTGAAGTATTTTTGTTGAAGTTATGCATGATATTCTGTCCTTTCCGAAAATAGAAGACAAATAAGTTGTACTAGATCCTGAATATGGTACAACTTGCTGCAAGTAGTAATGCCTAAATTTTTCACTTTATTTATCGGCGTTGTCGGGAACTGAGTTTTTCAATCAAATATCTTTTCAAACTAATGTGAAATCTTAATTGCATAATTATGTTACATTATATTTGATGTTAAATGTTATTTTGTTATATGTTAACGGGAATATTACTTATCAAATAAAATCTGGTAGAGATGATTGTTGCTACTAGTATTTTTGGTTCTTTGATATTGAAATATGACCATATTACTCGATTTGGAAATTCTTAGATGATATTATAGAGCGCTATTGAAATATCCTATTACTTGGTTTGGAAATCCTGAGATCTAGAAGTTCGATCCTTGTGTAACGTTTTTTTTTTTTTTTTATACGATGGAAACACATTTTTGCAGGTTCACATAACCCAAATAATATGGAAAAATGAACTGTGCTTTGTTATTATATGTAACATATATATCAAAGTGGGAATAACAAGAGCAAAACCACTTGCAAGTAGTACTTTTAAGATTAGAATTCTTGAGACAAACTCTATATATACATTTATTTGTTAGATCTATAATTTGTCTATTCTCTCCATCTATGAAATAAAAGAAATACTCTAACGCATGGTTTCTTATAATAGTCGGATGATGTAATATGTATATAAGCTCTCAATAATAGTCCAAGCTCAAGGCTGAACACTTGAGACTCTATACTTGAGCTTAAGCACATATAAAATGTACTCATGCATTGGTTGAAGTTTTTCTTGAGTCATTAATCAAAGAGATACATGGACTCTTAATATTTTAATTCGAGTACAGTGTGATATATTCATATGTATGTATATATACGCGGCATGTGTATGTGTATATATTTTGCACAAGGAATTATTATATCAAAAAGAGATTTGTCTTTTGGCTTTGATATTCAATTTTAGATGTAACTGAAACTCATTTGCTTTATTTTGTGCAATTTATGTCATAGTTAGAAAAGCAAACAACTATTGTATCAAGTAAATTAATGTCAGTCAAGCAAATAAAAATGTTTTTAGAGATAATTCTTGTACTACCAATCTTTAGGATTTTATCACCACTTCATCATTTTATTTGATGGGGAACTAGTTAGCCAGGTACCATAAAATACAATAGCTCTAGCCGGGGTTCAGTCTATAAGGATCTAATGTTATATATCTTGAAATTTCGGTTTGCACTTTTACATTTTTCTTTTTCTTTTTTTTTTTCTTGCTTTTATTACGATAATTTATTTATAAAATTTGTCCTTTTTTTTGTTGTTTAAAGTATGCAGAAAGTGATTGAAAGGCGTTATTTTCAATCAGAACATCCTGCAAAATCAAGCCAACCATCTGTTGATGAGCTTGAGGTAAGAGATATGCAAGTTTTTTTCGGTTAGTATTGAGATATAAAAGAATAAAGCTTGTCTTCCGCCAACTTTTGCAATCTCCATCAAAGTTATTTTGATAAGAATGATAGCATATAAATACTGATGGAGAAATAAACTTAAATTGATTCTTTTTTAATTTTTAATTTTTTATTTTGGGCGTTCTTAAACTTAATCATCATTAATTGAACTATACTTTAGTGAAGTGATCCTGTCTGTTTGAATTATCACGTTTTAGTATTAATAATAAAAAAAATCACAATACCAAGAAATTTTGGATAAATTGTTTCCTGCAAATTTGGTCCTTTTGCCAACTGATGATTTGGCAACTTCACGATGTCACATGACTATATCACACAGTACTCTTTGTAGCTTAAAACCTAGGGCATTTATTTTTTGTGTTTTCTTTCTGAAAATGAAAAGACTAGTGGGAATTAAGTCTCCTCAAGAAATACGCTAACTTATAAGAAAGTTGGTAAAAAGGCTGGTAAGGAAAGGTGGTACGTGTTTCATTTTAATTTGCTCTTGCAGATTCTTAAATACATTTGGTATGTTCTAATTAGTATTCATCTATCTTATATTTGATAATGACTTTTTCAATTGGATCATTTGCATATTCTTTATTGCGTATACGAATAGGTCTATAGGGAAATATCAAATTGCCACATCAAGACCAAGATCCTCGAGACTTGGATAATATAGCGGTTGCACATGATTTTGCGGGTACAGTTGTCCATTGTTTTGTTTTCCAAAAACAACAGTGATAAGAACTACGCAAAAAAATCAGTACAAATCAAATTAACAATAATTGTATCCACAAATCGATGTCCTTGTATGAAGAAGGAATCGTCGCGTGCCCTCAATCAATTTTAATGTTTCAAGTTGATACTAGTTTAGTTTGACGATTTTCCGAGGTTGATGTAGTTAAATTACAGATTGAGTGATAATACTATAGATATCAAGTTATTTATCAAGTTTTGGCCGCTAAATAATGTGATCATATAATAATTGATTTGTCGTGTTACAATTGGTGATGATTACTTAAATGATTACGATAATTTTTCCCCTCTCAGTAAAGTCAATTGGCACGTCTCTTGGTGTACAAAACTTAGTAAACAACTTGGTGTCTATAGCATTATTTAGGTTTCAGAGAGCAATTTGAGTATTTGACACATCACTAAATGGGGTATTTTGTAATAATTTTCCCTCATTGTAATTTCACCTTACACCAAGGTTTTTCTTTGTGTAGAATCAGATATTTCTGTATAAATGTACTGGCAATAATTGAATTAGATACTTTAATGCGGAAATTTAGAGTAAAATCCTCAACCTGTTTGAGGAATTTAACGTAGAAACTTTCTTTTAAAGATCATTTCACGTTGATTTATAACACTCAACTTTCAGGGCCAGTGAGATGGTCTACAACAACAAATTACTAAATTGTCTTTGGCTGTAATTTTATTACTTAAATTCATGAATATTGCTAAGAATTGGACACCTCACTTGTCACAGTAATTGATGTTAAAAAGTTAGTATAAGAGTAGCATCCCTATTATTATTCCTACTCAATATATATGGAGCATATAAAGATTTTTGGCTGTTATTATTTGTTTTTTTTTCCTTCCACTGATCATACTTTAGTGAATACTCTTGGTGGGCTAGAGCATTCACATATTCCAATGTGAATAAATAATTTTATATGTAAATATATGAAAAAATAGTGTCAGAAATTCTATGTTAAATAAGCATTTAATCTGTGAGAGATCAGTAGCATTATGTATCATTACTTTAGAGGCATGTTTATTAGTCTGTAATAGAGAAGAAAAGGAAATGAAAAAATATTCCCTTTTATTTGTAATTGATTAGTATGTAAACACATTAAAAAGAATCATAGTCCCTATTTATTATTTCTTATTCCCCTCTATTCTCTTTTCCTTTTATTCCCTTTTTCCCTCTATTTCTTTTTCTCTCATTCTATCGATTAGTAAACATGGACTAGAATTTACCAAGAAACCTTCATGTAACAATTTCTTATTGTACTTGTTTGGTGCGAGAGAAAGAGGTACGCCTCGTTAAGCAAGGAACTTGCAGAGAAGACAACGGAAATAAGGTATTTTAAGTACTGAATGACATGCTTATGTAGCTGTTATGGATTGATGCCTAAAAATATTAACTGTTCATCTTTCGTTAAAACAAAAAAAATGTAAGAATAAATTAATATTGCCACGAGTATGTAGTAAAAACTGTTTTATTTTAGATATATACGTTAACATTACGGAATTGACGCATGATAAAAGGTGTAGTTAACGAGGTCTCACACTATTATGTAATACTTATAATGCATTACACATTTGCACTATATGTATTATGTTACCGATACTGATAAATAATAGTTTAATATTTTTTACTACAAGATTTGGACATGATCTGACGTAGAACTAGCACATGATTAAATGCGGAATCAGCTAGGTCTGATATTCTTACGTGACAGTTTTGTTGTACTGCACTGTACAATATATGCATCACTAATATTGATTAATAACACTGATGTTTCTTGCTACATTATATAGACATGATCCGGCGTAGAACTGACACGTGATAAAACGTGGAAGCAGTTAGATTTCATATTACATAGTGCCACCAATATTGATAAATTACACTTTGATGTTTCTTACTACAATATTTAGTCGTGATCTAACTGCAGGCAGATGAAGGGAGAAAAACTTGAAGACCTAGGCCTTGATGAGTTAAAGAGACTAGAGAAGTTGGTTGAGGCAGGCTTGGGCCGTGTGATAGAAACAAAGGTTTACTACCCCTTAATTTTTGCTGTCTTATAATATCTTTGACTGATAGTTATTGATAACCTGGAATATATGTTTGACATGGAATGTTTTATGATTTGTTTCAGGATGATAGAATTCTAAAAGAAATCAATACTCTTAAGAGGAAGGTCAGGTGCTAAACTTTGTTGGAAAGACTAAAGAAAAATTACAGTTGGTAGTAATTTTAAATTTTATTTTTTCTTAAAAACTACTAACAGTTTTTTTTTAAACAATGCAGCCGAAAATAACCAGGAGTATTATCAAAAACGTATAATTACATGTTAGATATTGTTTATAGAATTCTACCTCTTGTTGATCCAAGATGAGCAAGAGAACAACTCTAATACTTAATTGATCTTCTTGTCTATCCTTGTGTATAGTCACACGAGAGTGTGGGGTCTATATATGCTACACAAGAAAAGATTAAGTTAGTTTCAAAGAAATCAAAGAACAAAAAGATGATTGTTCATTTATTTTTATGAACCTATTCTCTCTTAAAAAAATGACAGAATTTAGTTACAGTTTCTTTCACTTCTGAAAGATGTGTCTAAAGACTCCTATTTATAAACAATAAGAAGGAAGATACAAATGGGCAATCTGAGGACGAACCATATGCCTGCTGCCTTTATGGCTGAGGTGTGTTACCCCAATTTGCACTGGCCAAATTCGGCCAGTGCTAGGGAATTCCCATTTTAGGAATTACCTAGTTACCCGATTATTTCTGTCATATAATTGACTATCTTTAATTGCTTTTTCTGTAAGCAATCGACCAATTATCACCTTATAAGTTTTTTCTTGATTTGTTAACATCTAATTCACCATTATTAGAATTACTATCTAATTATGTCTAAGTTCATTAAATCAAATCAATAACAGGAAACAAAATTAATTTATATATGGAATTAACCATATAGGAAATATTGATAATTTAGTGACCAAACTTACTAGTTTTATCTGGAAGTTACTATAACCGATGCCGTTTACCTCCCATTGACTGTGTCGCATGCCTGGGCCTAGTAATTGGGACAAGCGTGTTGCCTCTTCTGTAGTCTAACTTAATTCAACCAAATTAATTACTAATTGGTCTAAACCAGTAATAATATGATCATTGACACAAGTTAGTCTAGGGATCTTATACGACATGTAAAATTAGCTCCCAAATAATTAAGAAGACTAGGGCTTGTTAATTATTTAATTTCAGATTTATTCAACTAAAAGACTAAAATTGCACTCCAATTGTACATAACCATATTTTGGAGTAAAGTCTTATACCACAATGATTCTTTGCTAAATATCCCTTTGTATAATATCATAAAAACATAATTAAATGTTTCTTAGTTACTAATTTCTGTAATGATCATCAGTCAACATCTCACTGATTAAATCATTGTTGACACACTTAGGTCTAAGATTTTTGATCAAGTGCTGAAATACACTAGGAGATATTATTTCACCAAATTCTATATTATTAACTATAACTACATAATTCGACAAATATGTTTTACCAAACAACAAAGTATTAACTTTGATTGATGTCACTCATTTGTAACTCAAATAAAGCCATATTTGAGAATACACAGTTACAGCCAATACAAAATTAAAAATAAAGCTAATCATTGCCTATGAAATTCCTTTCCATTAATAATGTTAATAGAATTTTATTTATGATCTAGTTCATTGTAAGTCCCGTTACACCACCTCACTTTAGTTGACCACAACAAGTCAAACTTTTCTAAAGTATACTATAGCATAAATGAAGTACACAATCTTATTTATATTATTGTGAATAATTATTAATTAATTATAAATAACTTGTATCTCTTTATTCTGTGAATCTATATTGTAATCACAAAGATACATATTTATACAATTAAATGGGTCTTTATTCAAATAATATTATGCACAATTAATTAATTGAATAATACTTTTATTTCATTAATATGAAAAATATTCTCATAAAAACTAACTTTTCATTGGTAATCATTGCTTTTATGACTTTCTCTCACTAGTTCTAACGAACTTTTCATTGTTAACAACATCATTTATTTCGACAATTCCTATTTTTGGCAGTGGGGGAAAAAGAACAGTAACATATTCATAATACAACAATAATTTATGTGTATATATATACATATTTAAGCTACAAAATATGGATATTGGTGATATGATTATGTGCAAGAATAGAAAATTTGGTGTGAGAAGTCAGAGTTTCATGGATAACATACTACGAGAACCAATTTTTATTTTTCAAATTTTCAGCACAAAGTGATGGAATCAGTAACATATTATCTTTCTATTTGTGAATTCCATCATAGTTGGTGGTTAAATTTGGTGAAAAACTTGGACCTTGTTTGGTGTCAAGGAAAGAATAATGGAAGAAGAGAAAGCATAAAGGATAGAAAATAGAAGTGATAGAAATGAAAATGGTTTTCTTTTATACTGTTTGGTATGTGAGAAGTGAACAAAATGAACATTTGGTGAAATTACAATTTATATAGTTTAAACGTATTATTTTGTTTTTAAATCAAGGATAAATAAGTAGTTGTCTTTTTATTGCAAGTTATAAAAGTTTTCTCTCATCTTTGTCCCCAATTTGGATAGATTGTAAAATAGTGGGATCCACATGTCCTTTTATCCTATAATTTTTCTAATTTCTCTTCAAAAATCCTTTTGCTATTTTCTTTCCTTCCACTTTTTCTATCTAACAAACATAAATTTTACTCTGTTAGAGATGGTAATGAGAATATAAAGGAGTTGTTTTCCTTTTTTCATCCTTTTATGTGCTTACTTACACATTAAGGAAACAAATTTAAGTTTCACTTATATTATTAATTAAACTAAAAGGATATAACTCAAATTTTGATTCATTTCATTTCACATCAAATCCTTTTTTTTAACGATTTCTTTTTAATTATGAATTAGTAAACATGAAGCGTAATTCCCTTTTCCTTTCTCTTTCTCTACTCATTAATTGTAGAACTCATACTAGACTAATTTATTTAACATTATTCTATATGAAGGGAGTCCAGCTTCTGGAAGACAACCACCATTTGAAACAGGTAAATTAACTAACCGGTATTAACGAAATTCTTTAGCTCGCTCTTAATTTATTTATTTTTTCCTGTTTTGTTTTAATCACAATTTGGTGAGAGTTCCTCAGCAGATGGCAGGAACAAGACGAGTTCAAACAGATATAATTGACCAAGGCCAATCATCCGATTCAATCACTGGCATCTGCAGCTCAGCTGACCTTCCCGAAGACTTTGATAGCTCGGATACTACTCTTAAATTGGGGTAATTATTACTAATAATCACATGATTAACCTACATAATAAACTATAGGCTACATAATCCAACAAACCAAGTCTTTGTTAGTTTCATAATCGATTGATGATTCTCTTGCGACAAAAATAATGATGCCCAAATGTGCGTGATTAGAGTTGTCGATTGTTACAAAATTTGGCTAATAATGGTTGAACTACTACTTAAAGTTAATCAAGTAACAACACAAAAATACTAATTTAGACATGCTTGAGTTTGAGTATATATAAGTGGAAGCTGTTTGCTAAAAAGTGATCTCAATTATTCTCTGTAGCTTACCATTCCCTGGGTCAAGCTGAAGATGTGAAGGATATTGAAATGACTTAAGTCACGTCCCAGTGTATAAGTTAAGAGGGGTACTATTTTTCGTGTAGATTTGGCTAGGGTTTACCTTTGTAATATGAGGCATTCGAAATGGAATTGCCATATTGTTGAAAGGAACCTGTTGTTCAATCATTCAGTAAACTGCTTAGCACACTTAATATTGACTCCTGGACAGATATTATGCTTATGAAGTGATTGAAAGATTAGCCATATGTATTTTGGTATTTACATGATTGTGGGCAATATAGGTAGATAAGAGATGCATATTTAATAGTTTCTTCTTTACAACTTCATAAGTTGCATATGTTAAGAATAAAGGCCTCAAATCCTCTGTACAAGTCATTGTGTATCTTAGTTTATGTCCAACCTATGAGAGGTCATCTCATATAGCTGAATTCATCGTTTTTAACGGATTTAACAGTCTTTGTCGTCTCATCGTGAAATTTTGAGGTTGCTGCGAGGAGAATATAACTGCGTTGGTAGACTTTTTGGCGGCAAGAAACAGAAGTTAGACTTGATAAGTTTTTGGCTTGACCCCATATCTAAGGAGCAAGGCACTTGAAAGATTTTGATTTATAAGAATTCTCGTAGCCATTCCTTTTAAGTACCATCGTCGATCTCATTTTAGATTGATTGTTGAAGCAATTCATAAATTTAATATGGCATTTTTTTAATAAAAATTTTGTCATTTGCTAAGATGAAGCTGAAACTCCCCGCGTCTAGTCTCCATGATCAGATTTTGGGTCGAATAGGTAATGACAGTAGCTTGCTTAAGAAGTCTGGTGAGACTAAGGCCTAGGTATTCTTATTTTGTTTTAGAAAATATTTGGTGTATGATTTTATCATTGAAACCCTGTTCATTTTCTCATGGACGTTATATTGTGAAAAGATAGAACAGAAAAATGTACACAATTCTCTTCGCATTTGAAAGTAGAAAAAAAAATAGAAAAAAGAAAATTGAAATCACTAAATTACCTTTTATTTTCAACAGAAGAGAGAAGAAAGGAATTAAGGTTAAATTTTGCAAGTTCAATCTCTAGCCCACTCTAACATGTTAATTCTTTTGTTGGGTTATTTTACCTTGCAGTTAATATTTAGTGTCAATTGTCTCTATCGTGAGAATTATTAGTCTCTTTAGTAATTATGAGAGTAAAGAACAACATAAGGCAGGGGTCTTATTGATAATCCTCCTTCGAAAGACTGCTTTAAATTAAACGTGGATGTGATCATCAATAAGCATACAAATTTATTGGCATTAGCGCTTTCATATTGCCAAGTATAAAGTCAGGTAGTTCTCTTGAAATAAGTTTGTGGCTTAAATTTTTGGGAATCAATCTCATGGCTAGGGATATTAGTTTAAATCTCCAATATCCGGAGTTGGATACAATTAATATAGTCAAGTTATCCAACTCATTTTAATAGTTTTGCTTTTGGATGTATTAGCTTATTCTCCTTGTTTATTAATACCAAGATTAATCATGTGCACATAATTTTAGCTTGAGTTACATAAATAAAAGTGTGTAAAAAGCTCATTTGGTTAGACGAATCCTTCTTATAATTGAATTTGTTGTTATAATGGATGTTGTTTAATTACAATAATAGATTTTTTTTCCAAAAATAAAAACTGAAATTACCGAACTTTTAAGCCTAACGTCGCTACAGACAATATTCAGTGCTAAGCTATGATACCAATTCATTTGACATCTTTGAATCTTATAATGTCACGGAAAGTAGTGTTTTCTCTGCAAACAATTCCCTACTAGAGAAAGAGATGCCACATTTACTAATTAACAAATCATCAAAACAACAAAATAGTACACAAAGTCACGGAGAAAATTTGAACTACACTTGCGTAATAATATCAATAACGTTTTCTGACTCATTATTTTTCAAATCCAAATGAATATAACATGAGTGATGCTGAAGCTTTTGTTTTTCACCAAATGGCAAATGTTAATGGACACTTTCCAATTATACAATTTTAAATATTATCTTATCTTTTTAAAATATATATATATATAATTTAAAAATTTATCATATTATTTGATATATTACGTGGTATAAATTTTTAGTTAAGAATGAAAATATGTCTTAACATTAGACTACCAAAAATAGTGCTATCATTACTTATTAGTATAAATTATAGAATTCCAAGCGAAATCTAAAGAATTTAATAAGAAATTCGCATCTTGAACGTGGAATGTGCACCTTATGAAAATGCGAATTAGCCGATGGTAGTTGCGTAGCTTTCCTTTTAATCCAAAGGAAAAAAAAACAAGTAGCTTAGCTTTAGTAGGGAACTGAAAAACAGATCGACCATCCGTACATGTGGAAGCAGACTTCCATATGTTGAGAAACCCAGTAAGAAATTCAGACTGTCGAGTGTTGTAGTGTTCCAAGTAAAAATCTAATTTAATTTTTGTAAATAATAATAATAAACATTCATCTATATGAGTTAATAATAATTCCAATAATAATAATAATAATTCTACAGTTATATACATTTCAAATTTTGTTGTGTTTCGTGACGTACACTTTTGATAAACGTATGTTAATAACATTTTTATCCGTGGAATACGAAAAATGGAGAGAAGAGTATAAAATATGTCTTTCGATTATTTGATAGAGGGATAAAGTTTCGGAAGAATAAATGACTATTTATTTATGAAATTAAGGATAATAATAGGAATAACACCTCAATTATGCTTATTGTATTTATTTGGTCTTTGAGTTTTTAACTTGAATGGTAGTGATACCTTAATTATATAATTATTATAGTAATAATCTCTTCGTCATAAATTGTTAGTTTTTTTAACTGAAAATAGTTTGAATAAAGTGTATAATTTGACACTATTTATTTTTTTGAGTTATAACGTTGTTCTAAATCATAGTTACTAGTACGCTTTATACATGACTCATTTCTGTTAAAATTTTAATAATTTGTGAGGACAAAATTGTTATTATTGCTATAATTGTATAAGTCTTGGCAGTCTAATATGTAAATTAGAAATTTAAAGTCTCATTTTTTATCACAGTTACCAAACTGTGTGTTTTGTAATAACTTATATCTATTAAATATTTTAACAATGTGTGATAAAATGATCATTATTTCAATAATTATATAATTCGAAAACCAAAATATGTGAGTTAAAAGTTCGGAGAGCAAAATGGTATAATAAATATAATTCAAGTGATGTTACTATTATTAACCCATGAAATTACTACAATTATTTTAAAATTTTTAATAATTTTTTAAAAGAAAATACATTTTTGTCATTATATATAAAAGGGAAAAGAGAGTTAATTGGAAAGGATCCAAAATGATGGGCACAGAAGGATTGGTCTACTTCTCCTCTCCTCCTCACAATCCCTATTGCCAACAAGATAAGTTTATATCACCTTATTCTAGAATAAGTAGTGTAGTTTACATTACTATATAGGATGAAAAAAAAATTAATTTAATATTCTTTTCAGATAATTGTAATGGCTATAGATGAGATAAATTTCAAATTACTCAGGGAAGAGTGAAATCTCATACTAGTGCTGGGGGCAAATTAGATTCTATTATTTTTTTATAATTTTTTTTGGGGGAGGGGGTGGAATTATATTCTATGTTAATTTTGAGCGGCTAAATTCTAGTTTATGTAAATGTATATATTTATATATATTTTTCTAGTTTATATATATCTTTTCTTGCTGGCTCTGTCCGTGCTTCCACCACCCTCCCTCCCTTCTCAATCATCCCACAAATTCCTATCATCTAGTAAAATTTACCCTATGCATCCATACTATTTAGTAAAAATTCAATCATAGCTGAAAAAATAGATCTGATTTAAAAAAAAAATTAAATTTGAGGTTTATAGGAAAAAAAAAAAAAAGACATATATTTGATGACGACGACAACTCACTTCCTCATATTCCAATTGCGATGAAGATTTGTGGAGGAAGTTTACGAAGAATGAAGAAAATTAGAGTGGCTATAATTTAGAAGAAGATTTTAGCATTTTAATTAGGCTATTTATGTAAATTTAAATAATTGACATAACATTGAAGATTAGTTTTAACGAAACATATGAACGAGACAATTTGATGACAATGAGATCATTAGAACACCATTGGAGTGTAAAACCGCTTCCTTTAAAGCTGAGAGACTATCCAATACCCGTTAGATGAAGTCGTTGCACGTGCTTCAGCATAGAGTTATTACAATTTTTTTTTAAAAAACTTTATTTTAGTGATTGCTCTTTTTTTTTTTTTTTTAATAGGTAAGTGACCATTAATGTCAGTTTTTATATCTGTCACTTTTTCATTAAAAGCTACCTAATATATGGACAAGACTAACATAATCTATCAATGCAACAATCTGTTTAATTATTTGAAGGAATAATTAAAAATATTCTCTATGATGCTTTTTTTCATCTTCGATTTCTGATAATAACAAAATATACCACAAGATTTCAATTCAGCCACAAATGAAAAATGTCATCGGCTTATGTTGATCGAAAGTGTGTCCCTTTTTTTAATGCGTTTTTCACTTTCATTTTCACATCACAATTAAATTGTCTTTTAGAGGAAAACTCGACTTTTTAAGTTAACAAAATTGTCGTCAAGTAATGAGTGACACTTTGTACATTATTTATAAACTGAAATTCCATTATAAAAATATTAGGTGAAAACTCTTTGATTGAATTCGTTATTTATTTATTTATTTTTACTTTGTTTTGAGGGAGAATTTTTTACGCATTTACTTTTGGGTAGTAGCAAGAAGAAAAGTATCACATGCTTTGGCCAACCACATCCTTTTGCATTTGTTTTCTTTCTAAGAACAAGTCAATGTGGTCAAAGTACAAGAGGTGAGACAAAAATCCCTTTTTGAAATGTAGAATTGGAGATATTATTAACCAGTGTATCGTAAGATGGTTAATTAGCCGTACATGTCCATACGACTTGGCGAATTGAGCTAGCAGAAATATTAACTAATTTGTCATTTTTGCATTGGTCAAAACCCTTTCCAAGTTTATTCATAGTTGTTTTTTTGTTTCTTTTGACTAGATGTTGCAATTCTATTTATCATACATCTTAGTACATTTGGCTTTTTATGCAGTTAATTTCAATAGGGAAATTCTTTTTTAATTCAAATTAATCATGATTGGATATATATTTAGTGACCACGATTTTAATGACTTTGGTGGAGTTGAATCAAATCCTAGGTCAAATTCACATTCATCACTCATTTCCTCTTTGATCTTCCCTGCCAATCAAATAATTTTGTCTACTCAAAACTACCTATTATTATTATTATTTATTTTTCTTTTTTTGGGTCAAGGGAAGCTGACTCAAAACTAATGATATTTCATTTCAAGTCCCTTTCAATAATTAAAAGTAGGGCAGTTTTGTGATAATCAATAATATGAACTATCTAATAATACGCGAACTATCTAATATGTGGTAGATATGTTCTCAAAATTTTAATTTTAATAATTTGGTTCTTAAAATTTTCAATTTATAACGATTTAGTCTTTGGATCGTTTAAATTATAATTTATTATTAAAGTTTTGATAAAAATTACATGTATAGAGTACGCAGTAGTATTTGAAAGTGTATTTAAAATATAATTTGTAAATTTAAAGCATAAAAATGAATAATTAGAGAAAAATTTTCCTTAAATTTGTAGCTTCAATAATCTTAAAAAATACAAGTAATATATATATATATATATCATTCTCTCCAAATTCTTTTATTTAATATATTTTCCTTTAAATACATTTTCAGATGCTACAAAATACTCCTCACATATATATTTGTCAGCAATTTAACAGTAAGTTAGTCCAAAGACTGAATTGCTTTAAATTGGAAAATTCAATGATTAAATTGTCACAATTAAAATTTTTGGGGCTAAATTACCACAAGTTAGATAATTCAGGGACCATTATTGACATAAACTAGAGATGTAATGTGGTCCGGCCCATATTTGATAAATCTATATGGGCTTGTACCGTGCCTAGTCCTGACCTGCCTCAAATATGGTTTGGAGTAGTGCAACTCATATTATTATTAAGAGGCCCGACATGGCCCACAAGCATAATTCACATTTTATACTGGCCTAAGTGATCCATACTTAAGTGGACTGTCTATATACACCGAATATGGGGCATAATGTTGGCCTAATTTTGTTGTTATTATGTGCTTTTAAATATCAAATATAAGCTTAAAACTCATTTATATTCTTTTAAAATTTGAATAATTAAAAATTAACAAAAATTAGTAAATAAATAACATTAAAAGTATATAAATAAAAATATGTAATTAACATTTTTTAAAATTTTAGTTAAGAAATATATTTAAAATTATATATAGAAGGACTAAATGTGAGCCTAATATGGACTGGTAGAAATGTGGCCATGTCAGGCTAGGCTTGTGGGCCAATAACTAAGGCCTACCTGGCCCTTACTATATGTAACGGGTTGGTCTAAGCTCACAAATCCTGGTCTACATTGACATCTTTATCATAAATCCATAATTAAAAATAAAGTGACATTTTTTTTTATTATCCATTCCTATTTTACTCCAATAATTAATCTATAAAATTTTCCTACAAAAATACTCTTATATGAAATAAGATAAACTATAAGCCACTAATTTTAGGTCAACTCACAAGAGATCAAAGTATGTTGATAAATCTCATTAATAATAACATGACATTTTTTATTTTTTATTTCTTATTTTACAATTTTCTTTTTAATTTCTTGATTCAAGGTTTAGACAAATATTCAAGAACCCTAGAATTTACTTAGGAACTTTGGGTTCTTAATGAGATTCCAAAGAAAAGGATAAAAAAATGATAATTGCTTAATCTTTCAACTTTCTAATGGGAGTTCAAATCAATATGACTTTTTTTTGGGTTTTAACAACGTTTTGATATATAAACAGTTTTGTTCAATCTAAATGGTTAGAAAATATTATTATTTAATTAACATTAGAATTTATTCCAATCATATATGGTAATAACAATAATATTGAAATAAAAAGTCAAAATTAATTTCTCTATCAACAGTGAATAAAAAACAATCTCTACTATACTCACTATATACATACATATAAATATATATATATATATATATAATATTTAAGGGTGAACACCATCCAACCTGATTAAATAAAATATGGGTCCAAAATAAAAGAAAGATTTCACAACCTGCCTAACAACTTGGTCAGGCCAATTAGATCATTTTTCTTTTTTCAAAAACAAAAAAAGAGAGAGAGGAAAAACGCAAATATATGTCAAGATATGTATAAGAGTATTAAGGCATGTATTAAGAGTATATGTATATCCTTTGATAGTTTATGTCTCAAGAGTATTAAGACATGTATTAATATCATGACAGGTATTGTATTAAGAGTATATATAAATCCTTTTGATAGTTTTTGAACATATTCCATATTTATAAAATAATAATAATTTAAATAAAAAAAACTCTAAAACCAATACATGTTTGAAATATATATATATATATATATATATATATATAAATATATACTCTCACATAAATTGAAATTACGGAGGCTTAAGTATGTATTTATAGAACTCAAAATGACTTAGACAAGGAGGAAATCTCGCTATCCATTCGTACCAAATCAAGGGCCTAAAAATGGTCCCTAAAGTTGGCTAAAAATGAATAGAAGCATGATTGTAAAATAGAGAAAATGTAGCTGCAAATGTGCTAAAAAACTCGTTGGTGTTGTAGTACCCATTTGTGGCACCATGACGCCAATATTTCTAGTGCTAAGGCATGTGACACCCATTATTGGGCACTATGGCACCAGTGCCTCTAGAGCTGAGGTGCTGTAGTGTAACCCCCTAGGAATTCTTAGATTTGCAATATTAGTATAATTATTATAAACTTAGTGTCGAATTTAATAAGTTTATATTTGCAAATATTTAAAATTATGTATGTAGTATTATTTTAATGTTAAATTTTATTACGCGAGAAAATCATAACTAATCCTTGTTTTAACTTAGAAATTCTTAGTTAATTTTTCTTAATAATTAATTGATTCTATAATAATTATATTATGTACATCGATATAACCTAATTAAAAATATGACATGTTTATGTCACATTAAAAAATTATTACATTTTATAACCTAAAGTTAGTAGTTACACCAAAATAGTACCATACCATAATTTGAATGGCTAGAATTTAAGTATACAAAGAATTAAGTAGACAAATGAATCTAAGGGTGGAAAATAAGTTGTAGAAAAAGATGAAGAGTAGTAAAGTTTTACTTTAGGAAGGTCTTAACTTTAAATGAGTGGAATAGAAAAGGAAAGGGATAAAGTTAGTGGGTAATTCAAAGGTAGGAAAAAAGAAAAATCATAATGGAAATATTCTTTGAAAATTAGTGGCCATAATTCAAAGTGGAAGACATAGACAAAACTAATTAGTAACTTTTGTCTCCAAAATAATTCAAAAGGTATAAAAAAGATTAATATAGTGGAGACTTTCTTTGGAAGCTATTGGTATTGGATTCCAAATAATTGAAAAAGAAGAAAAATTAGGGACAAAAATAGTGGATGAGTAAAAAAAAAATAATAAAGTAAAAGATAAGGTAATGGAGTAGGAAAAAAAGATATATTGACAAATTAATAATAATGATGCTTGAATTATTTAATGGAATATGAAAGTATGTATTATTCGATACCTTCCATGGATGGTCTATAAATAGATCATTCATTTGGTAATTCAAATCCATGTTTAACCTTTCAATTACTTAGCCAAGACTATCTTCATATTTCCAATTATTCCTTCTAAAAAAAAAAAAACTCTTTTTACCTCACTTTCTTCCAAATCTACAAGAGTTATAATATTTTACACATCGACTCTAAAAATTAAGAATTATAGTCAAAAATAGAGAGCACTTAGTTTTATAGTGGAGACGTAAGAACGAAGATTCAAACTTGGAAGATAATTATTCTATCACCTTGCTTGTAATGTGATTATATAAAAAGAATAAATAGATAATAATATAATTGACCTACTTTAGATGTCATATAATTTATATTACATTTAGACTTATTTTGTTGATTTCTTAAGCCTCTAAATATGAATACTTCATAATAATAAATGCTACATAATAATAATAATAGTAAAATCAAAATGACTAAACACAAAAAGTGGAAGATTTTTAAGTGTAAGACCCTAAAATAAAATATGTATGAAAATGAACCAAGCTTAATGATTTAGACTTAAATTCTTAAGAACCGATTTTTACCCATTAGAAATGCTTTCGAAAAATTAAAGATGTTTGCTCAAAAGTTGGAAGGACTAAAATGCAAAAACTTTGAGTATTTGGGTCAAAAGTGTAATTTTGACAAAATATGGGTCAAATATATGAAAAAATTATTTTATGCAGTTTTAAGACTATTTTAAAGTGTAAAAGTAATTAAAGGAAGAATCTTTAACAAAACAAATAAGATATAACTTAATATTTATCATTGCAGGGCATAAATGTTTGAAATCTTAAGATTATGGGCAAAAATATAAATTATAAAACTTGAAATATTGGGTTGGAAATTTGGTATAAGAATAAATAAAAAAATCATTTTAGATCTCTAATTGGGATAAGAAAAGATTTACTTAAATTTAAGACATGAAATCAATTATAGGAAATAAGTAATGTATGCCTCTAATTGTATTTTGCCTAAATTTAGTGATAGGCCTAAAAAATGCGATCAATACCAAATAATATTTAGTCCAAGTATGATTTTAGATTTTAAATTTGTATAACCTTTAGTGTGGTTGACTCAATTATCATATTATGACCCTTAATTAAGAATAAAGAAATTAATCAAGAATAATTCAAAGTATTTGATGAAAAGAAATATAATTGAGGAAACTTAATTGATTTAGGATGATATTAATCAAATCAACAACCAAATTATTGATAGATGAAAAAGATCACTATGTTCATGGTTAAGGAAAATCAAATCTCATCTATTTAAGTGAAAGTATGAATTAGTCAATGAATATAACATGACATTATTTCTCATATGTGAAGTTTTATGCTGGATCAAGACTGAATCTTAAATGTTTTAAGCCCACTAAGTAATTAGAAGTTAAAAAAAAACAGTATAAGGCCACTTTAAGATTCTCTAATAAATAGAGTATATATACGTCAGGGCAAACTTCGATCTAGATATACATAATTAACAAGTGGAACTATGACAATTATATTAAGAGGTAAATACAATTTCTCTTATGGCATGGATGGTTGAAAGTATTTCATGTTTGTAGTATGATATATTTGAATTAATTTCATGTATTAACTTGCCTTTATATTGTTATTATATGGTCTATGTATAATATATACTTATAAAGATACTTTTCCTATGCTATAAAAATATGAAGTATGCTTACTTTATAATGTTATCACGAAAATACTTCAACATACTTTAACAAAGAAAATACTATGATAGTTAAATATAAGTTTGGGTTCATTGAAGCGCACCTACTCATATTAAGAAATGACTAAATAAGATAAAAAATTTAAAGGTGTCATACCTGTGATGCCCAAGTTTTTCACATACATAATAAGCCAATAATAAATATGTTCATATTACATAATAGGCATATCATGAAATTAGTGTCAATTTTAAGATAAATTGCTCATTTTGTTCATTAAATACTTTCAATATGTATTATTATACTAATGACTGTCGAAGTGTTTCCATGCAGTGTAAAGGTTCAGTATCCTCAGAGAGAGAGCTTGGTGTGTGAAAAGAACAAAGAATACATTATGAATAATAATACTATATACACATGCATTAAAAACCATGTCGGTTGATAACTTAATCAAATAGTAGTTTTTCGATAAAATGCATTTTTCACGCTTTTTAGAGCCAAATTCACTGTGCATTTAGCACGTTATGTTTAGGACTCATTTCTAGTATTTTCAAAAATATTCGTTCCAGGTAAGCACGAGGTGGCAGTCACTGTACTGAACTGTGTTTAATTACACTAATCTAGCTTAGATTCAGCTTAATCGCGTAATGTTATCTTTGTGCATTCTATTAATTGGACAATTATACTATGTTTGCATCATCAATTAGAGTCTAGTTGACTTTATTTTTATGTTTAATGATTGGTTATGGGGCTAGGTTCTACTAAATTATAATAAGATTGGTCATATAGAATCATAAGTCAAAGTACGACTAAATTTCACTTTCTTAGCTAGGTTCCACCATTTTGGTCTACACTTGAGTGTATAGGATTGACCAGCGATGTGGTGAGTATGCTAAGGATGTTTTAGAGCTGGACACATGGAAAGTAAGATGCAAAATACCCAAAATAACCCTTAGAATTTAAGTTATGCCATTCTTAGCCTTTAACTATTGATTTTTTGACCAAATTTGGTCATTTCTTTCCTCTTCCTCCCCAGCCATGACTTCCATCACTCCAGCCACTTTTTATACTTCTCTCAACTCCCCTTATCAATATCTAAGAGTTTCCAAGTGGTAGTACTCAATTTGGAGCTCAAGAAAGCAAGATAGGTCCAAACTAGTCAAGGTAATTCTACTAGTTCTTCTTCCTAGGTTTTGTTTTGTTATTTCAATTGTCCACTTGATACTACTTAAGTAATATTTCCTTTAGATCCTCTTGAGTCCTAAGATAAATTTCAAAACCTTAGAAATCAGTTTTGTGGAAGTAAAAGGCAAGAGCTTCAATAAAAGTTTAAACTAGTCAAGGTGAGATTGTTGTGGAATTTAGAATTAGTAATTTATTTATATTGCTTTAGCTCTTGAATTAAAGCTTTTATTTGATGAATTAAGGTATAAGGAAACCTTATATATGACTGGAAACACAGAATTTAGGTGGAGGATTAAAGTTATACTTAAAGCCCTAAAGTGTGCTAGTTAAGGATTTAAGTATTGTCATGTGTGGTAGATTAAATTTTTATATTTGTAATCTAATTTTCTAAACTTGGAGTGTATATTTTATGGATTCTAATTTTTATTACACTCATTTGATGGCTAATTATGATGATACACAAGTATAAAAGTGGTTTTAAACTTTGTCTAAATGAAAGGAATTCAAATGTACCTAGGTTGCTCTAAATGATCCTCTTTGAATTGTATATGTGAGAATTGGCTTGTTGATTGTTATTACAGGTCTTAAACCATGATTTTAGTCATGTGGAGATATCCTTAAAATAGGAGAGGTGCTGTCCAAATATTTTTAGAACCAAATGGTACTATTTAGAAGTAAATGGACTAGTTTTTATGAAAGTAGATGACATTTTGGTTCATTTTGTGATTAAGGTTCCTTCTTTTGTAAAAGTTGTGATTCGGTCTTGTGCTTGTTTTCTTTAAGCATTTTACATGGTAGTGATAATGTTGGTAATAAATTGATATCAGGTCTTCCACACACTCTGCTACAGAGGATACTAACCTTTTCCACTATATTTTCTATCGGACACAAGGTAAGTAAAGACTTATTTTAACTGCATCACAAGAACGATAGTAGATACAGGATGTTTTCCTATATGTTTATGTGTATTATTTCAATTATATGTTATTTATATTGTTTTGTAAAGTTTATAGAAATCTAAGCATGGCATGATCATTTAATCGTGATTTTCAAAGAAATGAAGTTTTCTACGCATTGGATTAAAGTAGTACCATTGTACTGATTTTACAAAATATATTTTAAGTACATTATCTAGTCTGTCTACATTGGGTAAGTATAGTTTGCACAAGCATCCTTCTCGCATAGGTGGGCATGGCTTACCGACTGCCGGGACTAAGCATTGTACTATGAGATTTATTAGGTGCATTACCTAATCGGTTTGTGTTGGGTAAGTATGGTTCGCACTGACCATGTGTTTCCTTCCTGCATAGATGGGCACGGCCTACCAACTGCCGCGACTTTGTAGTATACTCAAGGGCCCTATAAAGAAATATTTTCTAAGAAAAGTGTATCAAAACGAAAAGTTATGGAAGAAATTGTATAATGGGAATTTCAATGAAGTTTATGCATGAAACATGTTCACGAGCATGTATGATCTTTACTTACTGAGCATCAGCTCATTTAGTTCCTGTGATGCAGGTAGTGAGATATATGATGTATAGAGTTACCGATTGGCTAGCACACTTTCTTGTCGCCACAATTATACATATGCAGACGAGCTTGACTTGTGGGCGATGCTTTCTTTGTATTTTGATATTTTGGTATGATGTAAATAACACTGTTGATGGCAAGAGAAATGGATAAAGACTTTTTGGTTGTACAGTTTGTAAAGACACTTTCAGAAAGTAATGCTACATAGGTTCTTTTGTTTTAGAGTTTAAAAAGTTCAAAATTGCTCACCTTTTTATCAAAACAAAAGATATGGTAGAACAAAGAATAATACTTCATAGTTTGACTGTATATGACACTATGGTTAAACTAGGGGGTGTTACAGTTGTGGTATCAAAGTGGAGGTTTAGTCATTTCTGAAGACTGCCTACATATGTATGATCATGTGACAGAAAGCTCAGTCAACCAGTAAGTCTAATTAATTGCATATGTGCACTTTATTTTGTTATATAAATTTGATGCACACATTATTATTGGCTATTATGTTTGTTTGTAAGTAAAGGGTCATTGTACAGGAAATTATGCCAAAGGGTAGAGGTCAGACTAGCCAACATGGGGGTGATCAAGACACTGATAAAGATACTACTATACATCAATTGGTTGAATTAGTAGAGAGACAAACTTAACAAATAGGGAGGCTTATAGAACGAGATCAAAGGAGATACGAACAATTACCAGTACAAGTTGTAGCTAGACAAGAAAATCATGAACTAGCTTTTGAAAGGTTTAGGAAGAATAAACTTCCAGTTTTTAAAGGTGAAACCGATCCATTATTAGCTGAGGAGTGGATTCGGAGTTTGGAGGGTATTTTTGAATATATAAGAATCCCTGAAGAGGAAAAAGTTTCTTATGCTACTTATATGTTCTAAATAGATGCTAGGCATTGGTGGGATTCCATAAAGTCAATCACTGAGATTAACAGATTGACTTGGGAGAGATTCAAGGAAACCTTTTACAGGAAGTATTTTAGTGAAACTCATCGACTTGCAAAGGTAGCTGAGTTTACTAATTTGAGGCAAGGTGGCATGTTTATGTGTGATTATATAAAGAAATTTGATGAACTATCCCGCTTTGCTCCTTATATGGTGAGTACTAACGAGTTAAAAGCAAATCAGTTTCTATAGGGGCTCAAAGCAGAAATATATAGGGATATTAAGATGTCTATAAGAAAAAGTGTACCCTATACAAAAGTTGCAGAAAAAGTCCTTGTAGCTGAAGAAGCTGAACTGATGGTAATAAAGGCACTAGAAATTGGAAGAAACATAAATATGGCAAGGAGAAATGAAAATTTTGGAAAATGTACTCAATCAGGGATTAAGGACGGCAAAAGGAAATTTCCACAGGATCAGGAACAAAGACAAGATCCTTCAAAGCGCCCAGCAATAAGTCAAAAAATGCAATCTACTCCAATTCAAAAAGTTACATGTCCTAAATGTGGAAAGCCTCGTATAGGTGAACGCCTTTTTGGTAGTAAAGTGTGTTATACTTGTGGCAAGACAAGATATTTTTCTAGAGATTGTCCCTCCATCTCTGGTGAACAAAAGAAAGTTCCAGCTCGTGTGTTTACCATGACTGCGACAGATGCTGAGACTGATCCATCGGTTGTAGTAGGTGAAATCTCTATCTTTGATATCTTCGCAAATACATTAATAGATTTAGGAGCAGTACATTCATTTGCATCACCAGTATATGTGAGAAAATTGGATAGATCACCTGAAACTTTGAATTTAAAATATTGTATAACTATTCCGTCTAGGGAAGTGCTATATTCTGGTCAAGTTTTGAGAGCGTGTCCATTACAGATATATGGTAGAGAGTTGTGGGTAGACTTAATAGTGTTGGATATGCAGGATTTTGAAGTGATTTTGGGTATGGATTGGCTATCTAAGTATCATGCTAGCATTGATTATAATGGTAAGAGAGTAGTATTTCAGCCACCTGGTGAAGAGGAGTTTACTTTCCTTGGGTCTTCTAGGAAGAAAATGGTATCAATTATTTCAATGATAGAAGTGCATAAGTTACTTGAGAAAGGATGTATTAGTAATCTAGAAAATGTAATGGATACTAGAGAAGAACTTAGGATGAAACCACAGGAAGTACCGGTGGTTAATGAATTTCTAGAGGTATTCCCAGAAGATTTACCAGCATTACCACCTGATAGAGAGATAGAGTTTGTTATTGACTTACTACCTGGTACTGCTCTTATTTCTAAAGCACCATATAGAATGGCTCCAGCAGAGTTAAAGGAATTAAAGGTACAATTACAGGATCTTTTGGCAAGGGTTTCATACGCCAAAGCTTTTCACCATGGGGTGCTCCAGTGCTATTTGTAAAGAAGAAAGATAGAGCTATGAGGCTTTGTATTGATTATAGAGAGTTAAATAAGGTTATAATCAAGAATAAATATCCTCTCCTTGGAATTAACAATTTTTTGATTAGTTACAAGGTGCTTCAATATTTTCTAAGATTGATTTAAGATCAGGATACCATCAACTGAAGATTAAGGAAGGAGATATTCCTAAGACAGCTTTTAGGACGAGATACGGACACTATGAGTTTTTAGTGATGCCCTTCAGTTTAACTAATACTCTAGCTGCTTTTATGGATATGATGAACAGAGTATTTAAGGATTTCTTGGATAGTTTCGTTATAGTATTCATTGATGATATTTTGATCTACTCGTGCTCAAGGGAGGAGCACATGGAGCATTTGAGAACAGTTTTGAGGATCCTAAAAGAAAAGCAGTTGTATGCAAAGTTTAAGAAGTGTGAGTTCTGGTTGGAGAAAATTATCTTCCTTGGTCATGTAGTGTCTGGAAATGGTATTTCCATGGATCCAACGAAGGTTGAAGCTGTAAGAAATTGGTCAAGACCTATAAATATTTCAGAGATTCGTAGTTTCTTAGGATTGGCTGGTTACTATAGAAGATTCATAAAAGGATTTTCTAAGTTGGCTTCTCTATTGACTCCGTTGACTAGAAAGAACATGAAATTTCATTGGGATGATAATTATGAAAAAGGTTTTCAAGAGTTAAAGAATCATTTAGTCACAGCTCCTATACTTTCTATACCCATTGGATTAGGAGGATTTGCTGTTTACAGTAATACTTCAAAGAATGGTCTAGGCTGTGTTTTGATGCAAAATGGTAAGGTTATCGCCTATGGTTCTAGGCAACTAAAAGAATATGGAAAGAAATATCCAAGTCATGATTTGGAGCTTAGTTTTGCACTGAAGATTTGGAGATATTTACACAGACCATAAAAGTTTCAAGTATTTCTTTACCCAAAAGGAACTGAATATAAGACAGAGAAAATGGCTTGAACTGGTAAATGACTATGATTGTGAAATTAACTATCATCCAGGAAAAGCTAATGTGGTTCCAGATGCTCTAAGTAGAAAATCATTAGCTGCTATGTCACTTAAGTATGTTTATCAGAAATATCTTTTGATGGATTTGCATTGATTAGAATTGGAGATTATGCCTACAAGTTTAATGGAAAAATTAGGAGCTCTTACTTTGCAACCTACAATTTTAGAGAGAATCAAACAAGGCCAGAATATAGAACCCTATTTGACAAGCTTAAAGACTAAGATAGAGTTTGAAAATGAGGTGGGCTTCCAAAATTCTAGTGATGATATAATCGAATATAGAAATAGATTATGTATGCCAGATGGAACAATTAGAAAAGAGATTGACAGATGCTCACTCTGTGCATCCCGGTACTACAAAGATGTATAGGGATTTGAAAATGCATTACTGGTGGCCAAGTATGAAAAAGGATGTGATTGAGTTTGTAGAACAATGTCTCACATGCCAGCAAGTTAAAGCTAAACATCAAAGACCTGCTAGTACATTGAAGCCTATACATATGCCACAATGGAAATGGGAAGAGATTGCTATGGATTTGGTGGTTGGACTTCCTAAAACAAATAAAGGCCATGATGCTATTTGGGTTATTGTGGATAGATATACTAAGTCAGGCTATTTCCTACCGATTAAAGTGACTTATAGTTTGGATCAGTTGACTCGGTTGTACGTTCAAGAAATCATTAGACTACATGGTGTTCCAAAGGTTATTATTTCTGACCGAGATACTCAATTCACTTCAAAATTCTGGAAGAGGGTTCAGGAGGCTATGGGTACAAAACTGGCATTCAGTATAGCTTTTCATCCTCAAACAGATGGATAAACAGAGAGAACCATATAGACTCTTAAGGATATGCTTAGAGCTTATGTATTAGATTTTCATGGATCTTGGAGCAAGTACTTGCCGTTGATAGAATTTGCCTACAACAATAGTTATCAAGCTTCAATTGAAATGCCTCCATATGAAACATTGTATGGACGAAAGTATAGATCTCCAATTCATTGAGATGAGATGGGAGAAAGGAAATTTCTTGGTCCAAAATTGGTAAGAGAAACAGTTGAAGCAGTAAAAAAGATTCGTAAATGGTTATTAGCTGTTCAGAATAGACAGAAGCATTATGCTGATCCTAGAAGGAGAGATGTCATATTTAATGTTAGGGACAAAGCATTTTTGAAGGTTGCTCCCGTGAAAGGTATCATGAGGTTTAGAAAGAAAGGGAAGCTTAGTCCTAGATATATAGGCCCATTTGAGATACTTGACAAAGTTGGAAATGTTGCCTATAGACTTGCATTACCACCCTTACTGTCGAACGTGCATAATGTTTTTCACGTCTCTATGTTTAGAAGATATGTTCCAAACTCTTCATATGTTTGAGTTACGAGCCATTGAATTTGAGCCAAGGTGTGAGTTATGAAGAAAAATTAGTGGAGATTTTGGATAAAAAAGAGAAGGAGCTTAGAAACAAGAAGATCCCTTTGGTAAAGTATTATGGAGGAACCACGAAGTAGAAGAGGCCACATGGGAAAGAGAAGAAAAGATGAGAACTAAGTATCCTCGCTTATTTGTGTAAGCAAATTTCGAGGACGAAATTTAATAAGGAGGGAAGGATTGTGATGCCCAAGTTTCTCACATACATAATAAGCCAATAATAAATATGTTCATATTACATAATAGACATATCATGAAACTAGTATCAATTTTATGATAAATTGCTTATTTTGATTGTTAAATACTTTCAATATATATTATTGTACTAATGGTTGTCGAAGTGTTCCTATACAATGTAAAGGCTCAGTACCCTTAGAGAGACAGCTTGGTGTGCAAAAAGAACAAAGAATATATTCATGAATAATAATATTATATGCACATGCCTTAAAAACCATGTCTATTGATAACTTGGCCAAATAGTAGTTTTTCGGTAAAATATATTTTTCACACTTTTCGGAGCCAAATTCACTGTGAATTTAGCACGTTATGTTTAGGACTCATTTCTAGCATTTTCAAAAATGTTCGTTCCAGGTAAGCACGAGGTGGAAGTCACTGTACTGAACTGTGTTTAATTACACTAAGCTAGCTTAGATTCAGCTTAATCGTGTAATGTTATCTTTGTGCATTCTATTAATTGGGCAATTATACTATGTTTGCATCATCAATTAGAGTCTAGTTAACTTTATTTTTATGTTTAATGATTGGTTATGGGGCTAGGTTCCACCAAATTACAATAAGATTGGCCATATAGGATCATAAGTCAAAGTATGACTAGATTTCATTTTCTAAGCTAGGTTCCACCATTTTGGTCTATACTTGAGTGTATAGGATTGACCAGCAATGTGTTGAGTATGCTAAGGATGTTTTGGAGCTGGACACATGGAAAATAAGGTGCAAAATACCCAAAATAACCCTTAGAATTTAAGTTATGCCATTCATAGCCTTTAAGTATTGATTTTTGACCAAATCTGGTCATTTCTTTCCTCTTCCTCTCCAGCCACGACTTGCACCACTCCAGCCACTTTCTATACTTCTCTCAACTCCCCTTATCCATATCTAAGAGTTTCCAAGTGGTAGAACTCAATTTGGAGCTCAAGAAAGCAAGATAGGTCCAAACTAGTCAAGGTTATGCTATTAGTACTTCTTCCTAGATTTTGTTTTGTTATTTCAATTCTCCACTTGATACTACTTAAGTAATATTTTTTCTAGGTCCTCTTGAGTCCTAAGATCAATTTCAAAGCCTTAGAAATCAGTTTTGTGGAAGTAGAAGGCAAGAGCTTCAACAAAAGTTCAAACTAGTTAAGGTGAGATTTTTGTGGAATTTAGAATTGGTAATTTATTTCTATTGCTTTAGCTCTTGAATTAAAGCTTTTATTTGATGAATTAAGGTCTGAGGAAACCTTATATATGGCTGGAAACATAGAATTTAAGTGGAAGATTAAAGTTATACTTAAAGTCCTAAAGTGTGCTAGTTAAGGATTTAAGTGTTGTCATGTGTGATAGATTAAGTATTTATATTTGTAATCTGATTTTCTAAACTTGGAGTGTATATCTTATGGATTCTAACTTTTATTACACTCATTTGGTGGCTGGTTATGATGACACACAAGTATAAAAGTGGTTTTAAACTTTGTTTAAACGAAAGGAATTCAAATGTACCTAGATTGCTCTAAATGATCCTCTTTGAATTGTATATTTGAGAATTGACTTGTTGATTGTTATTACAGGTCTTAAACTATGATTTTAATCATGTAGGGATGTCCTAAAATAGGGGAGGTACTGTCCAAATATTTTTAGAACCAAATAGTACTATTTAGAAGTAAATGGACTAGTTTTTATGAAAGTGGATGACATTTTGGTTCATTTTGTGATTAAGGTTCCTTCTTTTGTAAAAGTTGTGATTCGGTCTTGTGCTTCTGTGATTCGGTCTTGTGCTTGTTTTCTTTAATCATTTTACATGTTAGTGATAATGTTAGTAATAAATTGACATCTGAGAGAAAATAAGACCGACCTCCCATAAGCAAGGATTCTCGAGGAAAAGTATGTAAAGATTATGATCGTGGGTGTTTTCAAATGGGTCGTTCCCCTGGTTTCCCATTCGGTAGTACACACTCAGTATGTATGCCATGGCTAATAAGAAAGATAAAAGATTTTACAATCAAGGATGAGATAAAATCATGACATAGTATCTTATAATAAAGCGTAAAGTAATGATTTCATAAAACAACACAACTGGACTTTCATAATAAAAAGTAATAAAGAGAATTGTTTGTTCATAAGTAAAATGTTTTGTGAGTATTACATTGTTCTTACTAGGCAAAAGCTTATATTTTATAAGTATCCATGCTATAGGTATCAACGGAAAGAAACTTTTGATTTGATTGATGGGTTAACTAAAATTGAGGCGGGGATGAATGCGAGGCATGAGCAATAGAATACCATCATTAAAATTACTTCCACATATGTTCTTAGTATGAGACAAATGATATCAATTATGTAAGGTTGATGTTGTTTGAAAACGTACTTATAACTTGGCATTTTATTTCGTAATGCATGGTTTAATCAAATTGAACTTGAAAATGTATTTCGATTTAATAGAAATTAAACAAATATTTTTTTTTAAAGATCTAAAAGAGAAAATATTTTGATTTAAATAAATGCAAAACACAAGGGGTTCTGTCAAAAAGACCTAAACTGTCTAAGGAGAGCTTGAGACTTAAGTGGTTCGTATGTGACCTCCCTCCTCACTTGGGAGCTCTTTATGGTTGGGCATTATTTAAATCAACTTAATAAAAAGTTTATAATCAAATTTAAATAAAGTGTACTTAACCATTGAGAAGCATTTACTTATTTTCAAAATTTAAGTAAATTGTTAGTTATGAATATAAATTTCAATTGTCATGAATTTTCAGCATCTAAATTTATTTATTTTTTTTTAAAAAATAAGCTAAGAAGGTAAGTAATTAACGATCTAAAAAATCTAGTCGTTACATGCAGTGCCTATTTCTAGGCACCGAGATGCAAATGCCTCTAGTCCAACCGAGCTTTTTTAGCCCTTAGGTTTAGTGGTCGACTACCTTTAACTTCCAATCGACCGCTTAGTTGCACTGAGCCTTGTTTCTATTGTTAGCGGCTTTAACAACTCCCCATTTTTAGTACTAAACTTACAATATACCTCAATCTCTTATTTCCTACAATATAAATACAAAATAACATTAAAACAATACAAATTATTAAGAACTTAGAATTATTTAAATTGAGAAATATTTGATTTGTGAGTAAAATACATACTCATCACTCAACCAATTTATTTCTTCTATATATTTATAATTTCTCTTTCCTCTCTCTTTTTCAATAATTTATTGTCTTTCTCTTCCCTCTATACTCTCTCTTTCTCTCTCACACAACTTTATTATATATAAATTCTAAATTATGAGAATTATTGTCAAACAATTATTTACTAGGGTTCTCTGGAAAATACACCCCTTTTAATAATTTTTGGGCAATATACCTATCACGGGTCCATATTTCGGCTAGATAAAAAAGGTTAAATTACAAGACATCTTACCTAGCGGCTCATGACACTTGTGTCTTGCACTTCTGACACCATATTTAGCTCATATAACATTCAAATGAGGATCCAGATCTAGTTAGACAAGAGGAGTCAAGTTGCAAGATACTTTATCTAGCACTGCTCGACATTCACGTCTAGTGCTAAATATTCAATCTTTATGTTTTCGGTGGAGTTACTAGACTTCTTTGTCTAGCACTCGAAATTATGTCTAACACTTTTGACTTAAGGGTATATAAATTTTTTTGGACTTTCTTTTTTAAAGGGGTTTAAGTACCTAAAAACTATTGAGAGATGCGTATTTTTTCAAATTGACTTTAGATAGAATATATTTTACCTAATTTCCCTTATTTTGCTACCATTATGTTAATCGTTAATCTATCATGCAACCAAACAACAACTATGATTTTTTTTTGTCATAATTGATTTATAATTAGATTATTTAAATTTATTGAAAAATATAATTTGTGTAATAAGTCTAAGACATTTTGAAAATCAGGTGTGGAAATAAGATTTTGGAGCTAAAAATTGGACAACTATTATTATTTAGAAGAATCACAACCTTTGTGATAATGTTATTTTTGGAGAAAAAAAGAAGTATAATTATAAAAATATTCCTTGGATATAGGTGAAATGCTCAATTTATCATAAGTTTTTGTAAATAAAGAAAATATCATGTGTTAGAATTTGATACACATCTTCCAAGTTTGATTTTTTTTAAAACAAGAAAATAATAAAGATTCCCTTACTAAAGCACAATTAGTTAAGAAAAAAATATAAAAATAAATCTGCATATTATTTTTCTTCACTAAATTTTCTTTTTATTTATTTATTTATTTTTATTTCTCATCTATCACCGACCTTTTTTTTGCTTTTTTTTTTTTAATTTCCCACCTATCACTTGACCCCTTTTTTGCTTTTTATTTTTTTGTTTCCACCTATCATTGACCCTTTTTTTTGCTTTTTGTTTTTTTTTTTATTTCTTTTGTTTCCCACCTATCGACCTTTTTTTGGCTTGTATTTGTTTTAAGTTTAGAGAGAGAGAGTGTGTGTATGTGTATGTGCGTACACTCACGCACGTGTGCGCGTGTGTATTTTCAGAAAGGGGGGTCGGGTTTGGGAGGGAGAGGTATAGAGGAAATGAGAAGAGAGTGAGAAGGGGAAGGGGGACATGTATAAGAGAAAAGAGAAGAGAGTGAGGACTATATTATTTAGTAAGAGAGAAAGTGAAATAGAGGAAAAAGATTTGAAAAAGATAAAAGTTGGTCCGAGTATAAAAGTTGGTCCAAGTCAATTTAATCCCACCAAATAGTTCATTTTTTTTGTAATAAGTGGAGGTCATTAGTTAAGTCATATTTAAAAAAAAAACAAAAATAAGTCCCACCAAACAGGAGATAAAACTTACATAACTCACAATTAAAGGACAAGTACGAATTTTTCCTCAATGTCAAACTAAGAATATATTTAAAATATCTAAAATGCAATTAATTTCACCAAATTACTCATTTACTTTCCTTTATAATATATTGAACAACATAAAGGAAATCATTTTTCTTTCTAGAGCTTCTATGATCCATCTCTCATGCCTTTTCTCTCCTATTTTTCTTTCCTAGTGTAAGAGTAATTTTGTATTTTTTTATGATAATTTCGATAATGGTAGACAGAGAGGTGAACATTATATTGATTTGCTTATACAAGAGGATATTTTGTTATCTATAAAAAAATGATAGGATAAATTGAAGAACCTCAAAATTGATTTGTGAGATAATTTTGCAATTATTTCATGTTCTATTTGGCTAAAAGAAAAAAAAAAAAGGAAAGTAAAGAGACAATGCAGGTTAATAAAAGCTATAGTTCCTAACGTTTCCATTGTTCGACACTTTAGTCCTAACATCTAAAAAGCAAAATTTTATAGTACCTAACATTTATTTTGTTGCACCCTTTAGTCCTTTGTGAAATTCGGTCCAATTTTATTGTTAATGAGTATGTGACCACTTATTTTGGGTATTTGAAAGAAAAAAATAAATAAATGGCAGAATAGAGGGCTACTGCAATATAAATTACTTTTTGTGTCACAAATAATAGAGGGTTTATGTAAAAGATCAATTATTTGTATAATAGTAATCTTTACTTTTTTTTTTAAAGATACAAATTATATTTATGATGATATTATATTCTTTCCAAAGAAAATGTTGACAGACGTGTGATACAACTTAATGAGTAAATTAATATATATATATATTTATTAAAAAGTGAGATTTAACTAATGAACTCCACTTATTACAAATTAAAAGAAAATACCTATTACTATCCAATCCCCACCCTACCCGATTACGGATAATAGGCTTTCACGCCTTCCTCTAGTATGACTTGAACCTAAGACTAAGATCGTAGGTAGTAGGTGCTCTTACCATTTGAGCCAACTCACTTCGTCAATGAGTAAATTAATATATAAACTATTCAAAGCAAAATCAAAAAGACGAAATTAGATCGCACAAAATTTTGTCCTTTCTTCAAGGAAAATTACGTGAAATACACCTCTTTATAATCACTTTTAGAAATTATATCCTTCTCAATAATTTTTAGGTAACTACACCCAGTTTTTAAAAAAAGAGATACAAAAAAAAAAACCTTAAGTTGAAAACACCTAACACAACATCGAGCGTTAAACAAAAGTACCTAGCAGCTCTGGAAAAAAAAAAAAACTTAAATGTTGAGTGCTAGACTGAGTGTTAAGAGCTTAGACTCGAGTATCGAGCGATGCTAGATAAAGTGTCCTGTAACTCGATCCATCATATCTAGTTAAATCTAGATCTTTGTTTCAATATTATATACTAGACATAGTATCAAGTTTATGAAATAAGAGTGTTGAGAGAAACTAGATAACGTGTCTAGAATTTGACCTCTACTTTCTAACCAAAATGCGAACTCTTAATAACATAAATATTAGGAGTATTTTTGGATTTAAAATAATTAAAACTTAAAAAAAATATTCACCTAAAAATTATTAAGAAGGTTATATTTTGTAAAATATACTATAACAAATGTGTATTTTGCAAAAAAACTCCTTCATTTAATCATAACATTGGTCCTTGCGATTGTATGCACAATCTAGTAACTACCTACTCTCTAAATATGTATAGTTCTGAGTTTCAATCTCCCTAGTTAAAAAAAATGTTTATACCTTGCCATTTTTGCAAAAAGACCTTTGTGACTGTCCTATTTTGAAAAAAAAAAAAAAAAACTCTCTATCTGAGACAAAGAAAATTTTGTGTTATTTTACATAAACCCTTGCCTGGGAGTCCTAGCGTAGAAGCTGTAACATTCTTATTTATAAGAGCATTTTTTTAGACGTTCAGATTAAATCAAATGAACGATATAATAAAAGTTCATATGTATCCTACCACACAAAATTGTGCTATATTAATCTTAAACCTATTATTTAGGTTTTAAACAGGAAAAATTATAACTTAGAGCAAAAAAAAAAAATTGAGGATTCAAAGAGACCTAAGAAGAATTTAGAAATAGAAAAAACGCGTAATTACATCAATTTTTATTAAGTAATTTTTTGATTTGATTTGGGGAAGTATTATGATTGTAATGAAAACTATAGACCCAGCCAGACAAAAAAAAAAAAAAAAAAGAAAGAAAGAAGAAGACGAAGTCCATCTCATTAACTCACTACATCATTTTCTGGAAAAAAAAAAAGAAAAAAAGACAGAAAGGTAGTGCAAACGGTTTCATGTACATTGAATTGAGAAATCTTGTATGCCTATAACATTAATTTTGAGGAGATATTAAAGCTAGAGGGATAAATAATGAGAAAACGGCTAATAAAAGGGAAAAAGAAAATCCAACATTTTGGCTTGTTTGTTTCAAACAATCGAAAACTAATTAATGAAATTACCTTAAAGAAAAATAAAAAAATATTTTGTATGAGAAAATGCATTATTAGTGCAGATTGCTTAATCTGTCCATTGTACGCAGATCGGATTAATAAACTTCAATCCCAATATATTGCAAACTTTTTCAAAAGATTTTATCTGAAATGGATAATAAATTGAAGCCTTCATGTATCTAGGTGACTGATTGAGACCTCATCTCACAAATTTAAATAAGAAAATTACATAAAGTTGTTTTGATTACGGGTGTTTTTCTATTTCAATCTTCTTAGTTTTTTTTTTTTTTGAGTAAATTCTATTTTGGTCTATTAAAATTCCTAATTCTTCGGATTAAGTAAATAATTATCATTTTTTTTTTATATATATTTAACTAAATTTACCACTACTATTAGATTCTATTATTTTTGGGAAGAAATTAATAAAGAATTCATTAAGAATCCGTTAAGAATCCATCAAGAATCTGTTAAAATTATCATTGATGTCAAGATCGTCAAGAATTCATTTTAAAAAATGGTACAAAGGTAGATTTAATTAATAATAAAAAAATAATATTCAACTAATTTATTCTATTTTTTCTTTGTGTATAGTTGTAGTTATGGTAGGTTGAAGATGAGTATAGAGCCTATTTGTTTGAACTATTTGTATCTATTTTCATTCTGAACTGCATTGCATTTCAACAGTCGTTTGTTTCAACTATTTTACGTTTTGATTCTAATGTCCCATTTTTTTAACCATTATAATAACACATTTACCCTAGATTTTAGAATACGAGCCATACTTGTATTTGAATAAATTATTCTAAAAGTAAGTCCAAAACATTTTCCACAGTTATCCATTATTAATCGTATCAGATCTGATAACAGAGTTACCTCTTCTCTTTCTCAGCTCGCCTCTCTCTCTCTCTTCCCAATCCACCCACCCATCGAATTCCTCTCATCTTCCTTCTTTTCCGACAATAGTGGTTTGTTCTTCTACGAATGTTTTTTTTTTTGTACAACGGCGTGGAGGTGATATGTGATCATGGGTTCCTTTGAGTTGCAACCAACAAAAGTGCCCCCATTGTGGTAGAATTATCCCTTGTTGGTACAATCTCCTGCCATTGCTACATTCTCTATCGACTATCACAATCCATCTCATTCGATCTGCTCCTCCACTGTATCAAACAAGGTCGGTAACTCATAGTGGTACTTCTTCACTGTGGTTGAGCAAGGATTAATGCTTAAGTAATGATGTCTGAATTTTTGACTTTGATATTAGTCTTACATTGGTTACTGATGCTATTAAAGGACTTTTTATATCTTAAAAAATCTTTTTGTTGTTTTGAAAATAGATCCGTTCTTACTTTTTTGTCCATTTTGCCTCGACTAGTCTTTATTTTCGTTTCCTTATATTCGACATTAATGCCACAATTGATAACTAGTTGTTCTCCATTTTGAATGAATGCATTATCTCCATTGACTTTTACATTTGACGAATATAATGGATGATTTTTGTAAAATGCACATAACTTTTAAATAATAAACAAACTTCTAATTTATAAATTTGCTTTCTTTTTATAGTTACTTTGATGCACATGAGAGTAGTTTCCTTTACTTCTTAGTCACTATGGTACTTAATTAAGGCCAAAAGCCTCAATAAACAAGTGATAGACTTATCTTTAAAGAATTATCAGATCAAGAGATGTGTGAATGTTTCTTGTTGGTTAGATGTTTTACATACTTATATCTTTCCTATTATTTTCATTGCTTATATATATTAACTTAAGAAGAATAATGATTAAAAGCAAGGTTTCTTAATCTCAATGTGATAATAAATGGTTTGATTGTGTTTGGTTGGCATTTCACTAGATAGAGATAAGAAAAAGTGACTTTGTTGTCTGGTTCTAAAAGTATTAGTTATCTTTACCCCAAGATTGACAACCCAAGAGAGGGGGTGAATTGAGTTTTAAAATGTTTTAAGAAACTTTTCAACTATTTAAAACCATAGTCTACTATTTTGAAACTATTTAACTAAATCAACAATAATGCCAAACATATAGCAATAACAATAAGTATATTAAGCACACTAAAGATCAAACACTCAATTAAATAGCTTGCAATAAAGTAAAGAGTGTAAGGATAGAAAAAGTACAAACTCGCAAATACTCAATTAAATAGCTTGCAATAAAGTAAATAGTATAGGGATAGAGAAAGTGCAAACTCGGTTTTTACGAGATTCGACAAACACGACGGTTTGCTTACGTCCCCAGCCTTCGGCAACTTAATTTGAGTTTTCCACTATCAGATCAAGATTATGGGCTTGATCGACTCTTTTACAAACGAAGTGAATTCTTCTTAGGCATATCTTAGCCTTTATAATAGTCTTGACTCCGGCTTTATCACGCCTAATCTCAGATTGTTTTGACTCTAGTGACAACCTCACCTATACAGATTATTTAGACAATGGTGCCAATCTTACTAACTCACGAGTTGTTTATGACTCCGTTGGCAACCTCACCTCACACTCAATGGTTTTTTAATAAATAAGAGTGAATACTCACTTATAAATTGTCCTCACAAAGTAAGTAACATAATTTTGGCTTAGGAGATTTAAGAACAATACACTATAGATGCTCTAAGATTGGCTCAATATGATTTGAAAGTTAAAGTTGAGTAAAAGAGAGTTTTTGCACTTAGAAACTAATTGGGTATCAATATAGGTTCGTATTCTGCTCTACTAAGTCATCAAATGACTATATTTAAAGGCATCTTCAAAAACAAGCCGTTTTCAACCGTTGGTAACTTACTACCAAAATTTTGGTCGACCAGAAATAATTTTGGTTGATCAAAAAACTAGCCGTTGGAGTCCGACATGCCAGTTCAACTCCAATGGTTATTTTTGGCCTTTATTTTTGTCAGAAACCTATTTTTGGTTTATTTAAACCAATTTTTGGTCGTTCTTAAAACTTTTTTTTAAATCATTTTTAACATTAAAAAAGTAATTTTGAGAATATTTTGGCTAGATTAGAAATGACATTTATTTTTCAAACAATTAAAAATCAGTAGATTTAAAGTTTAGCTAATTCTTTGAAGATTTGTTTGAAAATTCATTTAAAAGATTTTTGAGAAATTTTTTTTGAAAATATGAGCCAATACAAAGAGAATTTATGCGCAATGAACTAAATCAAATACAAAACTAAGTATGAATATATTCTATTTAGACAGGATCTTGTATCTTGATTGTTCATCTGCAAGCTTGATTCTAATATGTCCATATGCATCCATCTTCAAGCTTGTTCCTTGATTAACTTGAGGTAGAACTTTTATACCATTTCACTTCACACTCAAGTTAAATCATTAGTACTAAATCAAATATTTGTTATCTTCAAAATAAGAGTGAGTAAAATTGAAACCTTAATTTCTTAACAGAAAGGACATTATAGAATAATAAAGTGAATGAGATGATTAGTTTAGATATGAATTATCTCCTTTATTTGAGGATTGATGTAAATTATTTTTGTCTCTGTATCTATGTTATGAACTGGTCAATCTGCTTAACTGAACTATAGTGAGAAGTGTAAAGTTTAAAGTTTTGTAAAAAGAACATCGAGAGTATGAACTAAAGTAAGTTTCAGTAAAATGGATGTTTGTATTTTTTTTTTCCTCTTTGTTTTTGATAGAAAGAGGTCAAATGTGCCATGTTCTTAAAATGGTATTTAGTTTCATGTAAAATTTGGTAGATATTATTAAGATTTTGTCTAATTTTCATGACATCATAAATTCAAAACTCAAAGAAAAATATTTGGACATTTATGAGTTTTAAAGAAAAAAAAAAAGAAAAAGAAGAAGTGGAACTCAAAGAATTTAAGTTTGGAAGTTTATAGTTTCAAACTTGAGTAACGATGTGAAATCAGTTTGAAACTAGTAGTTTTAACCAAATTGTCAAACACTAATTGCTTAAGTTCCCTAAAATAATAATAATAGTAATAATAATAGTTAATAATAGTTGTAGTTTCAAAATAAATAACAAATTAGCCTTAAACATCAATTTACACTACTTTTTCTTTATTTCTTTACCTTTTCATTACGCAGCTTTTGCATATAGATTTATCTACTTCTTAGTGAAAACTCTGTTTGCTTCTATCAAAAACATCTAATATACATGAACTTAAAGTTTTAAAGGTAAACCTTGCTTCTGTATTTTTTTTTTTCAATGAAACTGCCATTAATAAATACGACAAAGACATCAATAGAGATTTAGTTTTGGTTATTTTGGCCTTATTGTGCATATGTTGTAGATGGGTAAGAAAAATCAGATGAGCCACCTTTGCATTGGACTGATTCGATGATAGGTGTTTTTCTAATTCTACATGTTGAATAGCTTATGAAATATAGTGGGAAAAAACTTAACATAAGTATTCGGGAGCAAAGGGCCATAAGCTTGGAAAATCATTTTAACTACATGCCCGATAAAAGACAATTATTCAGTAAGAAAGAGAGGATAGAGACTGATTATGATTTACAAATGAAAATAAGGGGTCACACTGGCATAGGATATAATCCTACAAATCACACCTTTGATACTCCTCCTGATGAATGGCAGTAATTTGTTGAAGTGAGTTTATATGGTATATATGATTACTTTTTGAGAGTATATATTTTAATTTTATATTGTTTACTTATTGTCACATTTTATATTGGTTTTGTGAAGGGTTAGGCTAGGAAGAATAAGACCAATGCTGAAAGAATAATACAAATGGGTTGCCCAACCATGAGTTATATTCCATCATATTTCAAGAAAAATGAGCTGAAGAACATGAGGCCTTCTCAGCCTCAAATCTAACCATGCATGGCTCAAAATCTGAGGAACACACCTTTAAATCTACAGTTGGCTACTAAAAGAGGTAAATCGATAGTCCCAAGTAGTTCAAGGAAAATAGGAAAGAAGAAAAGTAATAAGACAGGTTCTCGAATAAGTATAAAAGAGAATTTTCAGGCTTCCATGGACAAGTTATGTAATATCATATCCGTGGGTAGAAGTGATTATATGAGAACATTAGAACAATCACTTGATTTGATGGAAAAATGTGAGAATATTCTTAAGACCATGTTGTTAAGTGGTGATCAATATATCAGTATGACAGATTTTCTTATTCTTAATCCAGCTTGGCATCAATGTTTCATAGACCTTAAAATCTCAGATCAATAGCTTACATTTTTTAGAATGGTGGAAAGGAGAACATACTCATGGATTTGTCAATTTTGATTATAATATGTTTAAGACTTAATAGTACTTGAGAGTTCTTGTAGACTTAAAACATATATGTTGTTATTTACTCTTCTAGTTAATATGTTAATTTATTTGTTTGTTATGCACTTCAGAATTGTCTAATGTTAGTGTACGACTTATTTCTTCATGTTATTTTTATTTACTTGAATTTAATGTCTTATTTTGAGGAATATAAATAGGAAACATGATTGTTTATATTTTGATACATATATAATATGATGACATCGTTACCGACAAGTGAGTTTATTATGGTTGCCGAGGGCTATAATAATAATCTATCAAATGAAGAATTTGTTGCAATTGTAACGGCTTGCTATTTAGCATATCATTACATATCTCGAGAACCAAGATAAGCCCAACAAACATCAACACTAAGTGGATACATGAAGGTAGATGAGTATCTAAATGGTCAGTCTATGTTCAATATAGTAAGGATATACAAGGATTGTTTTGAAAGGTGGTGTTTAATCTTTGAAGGAAAAGGTCTACTAATACCAACTAGAAACTTAAATGTACACGAGGAAATGTTCATTTTCTTAACAACTATTGCACAATCCTTCACTAATCATCTTAGCTAGGACAAATGTCAGCATTCATGTGAAACTGTATCGCGATGGTTTGGGAATGTTTTAGATGTTATAATTGGGCTTGTTCCGGATTTTATTTGACCACCCAATTTCAACGAAGTCCCGCAACTCATCCAAGATAATAAGAATAAATATAGTCGTTGGTTTAAGGTTAGTATTTACCTTGATGAATTTTCTTCATATATTTGTCCTTATTAACTCATAATAATTTATTTCGTATCTTAATTATAGGATTGTAGTGAGGCACTCGATGGAACACATATTGCATAAACTCCACTAGCCAATGTTTTTGAGGTTTGTCGTAACCATAAAGGTTGGTGTTCTCAGAATATGATGATCATTTGTTCCTTTGACATGAAATTCACCTGTGCAGTTGTCGGATGGGAGGGATCAGCTCCTAATACAAGAATCCTTAATGATGTAATTTCTTACCTAACAAAGAATTTCTCATTTCCTCTACCCAGTGATCAACTTTCTCAACTAAATTTTTATTTGGTTGTATATATATATCATTTTACAATGTGATTGTAGTTTAAGTTAAATGGTAATTTGATTATTGTGCAGGTAAATATTACGTTATTGACTCTGGTTATACAAATATTGATGGCTTTCTAACTCATTTTAGAAGCTATTCATATCATATTCGTGATATGCGATGAACAGGTCATCCTACATCCGCAAAAGAACTATTTAACTTCTCACACTTGCCACTATGAAATTGCATTGAAAGATGTTTCAGGGTATTGAAGATAAGATTCCCTATACTTAAAAAGGATGAACAACTACCCACTCAAAAAATAAGTGAATATCATCCTTGCTTACTTTGTTGTGCATAATTTCATCACTATGTACAATAGTGGGGATCCATTACTAAGTAAATATAATGTTGACGGAGTTACAGTTGCTGAGATTGAGGATCGAGATCCTGATTCTAACTTAGTTGATGTGAATGGTATTAGCTATTTTTACCCCAAGATTGACAACCCAAGAGAGGGGGTGAATTGGGTTTTAAAACGTTTTAAGAAACTTTTTAACTATTTAAAACCATAGTCTACTATTTTGAAACTATTTAACTAAATCAACAATAATGCCAAACATATAGCAATAATAGCAAGTATATTAAGCATACTAAATATCAAACACTCAATTAAATAACTTACAATAAAGTAAAGAGTGTAGGGATAGAGAAAGTACAAACTCAATTTTTACGAGGTTCAATAAACATGACGGTTTGCTTACGTCTCCGGCCCTTGGCAACTTACTTTGAGATTTCTACTATCGGATCAAGATTATGGGTTTGACAGACCCTTTTACAAACAGAGTGAATTCTTATTAGGTACTCTTGCCTTTACAATAATCTTGACTCCAGCTCTATAATGCCTAACCTCGGATTGTTTTGACTCCGGTGACAACCTCACCTATACGGATTGTTTAGACAATAGTGTCAATCTCACCAACTCACGGGTTGTTTATGACTCCGGTGGCAATCTCACCTAAATCGAGCTGTTTATGAATCTGGTGACAACCTCATCTTACACTCAATAGTTTTTTAATAAATAAGACTGAATACTCACTCACAAATTGTCCTTACAAAGTAAGTAATACAATTTTAGCTTAGGAGATTTAAGAACAATGAGTATAGATGTTCTAAGATTGGCTCAATATGATTTGAAAGTGTAATTGATGTGAAAATAAGCTAAGACACTTTGAGAGTAGATGAATATCAATTTAAGTTCATACTCTTATCTCAAATACCATCAAATGATGCTCTACATATAGATATCCAAGAAAACTAGCCGTTTATAGCTGTTATTAGCTTTCTGCCAAGTATTTGGTCGATCAAAATTAAAGCTGGTCGACCAAAAATATAGTCGTTGGAGTTTAACATCTCAGTTCAACTTTAACAGTCATTTTTGGCCACTGGTCTAAAAAGTGGTCGACCAACTTAATTTGGTCGACCAAACCTATTTTTGGTCGTATTTCAGATTCTGATAGGATTTTGGCATTTTTTAAATTTTAACAGCTTTTGGTGTTTTTCAAAAATTGATTTCTAAATTTGTTTTAAACACTTTAAAAACATTAGAAATCAATTTGAAGAGAATATTTTGTTTATTGCAAACTTGTTTTAGTTTCACAAAAATATTTAACAATAATTTAGAAAGTGTTCATCCTAAACACATTCTTGTTTGCAATAGAAAATCTTCTTTTACCCTATTTCAAATAATCATGATTTCAAATATATTTGCAACTTATTTAAACTTAAGAAATCATGTTTTAAAGAATATTTTCCCATTCAAAGAGATCATTATTTTCTATTTTCAAACGTCTATGAAAAAATAACCAATTTAAGCTTAAGGTAGTTTAAAAACTTTTTTGAAAAGTATAAGTCAATGCAAAGAGAATTTATGTGCAATGAACTAAATCAAATATGAGACTAAATATGAAATATACCCCATCTAAGTATGGTCTTGTATCTTGATTATCCATCTTCAAGCTTGATTCTAATAAGTCCATATGTATCCATTTTAAGCTTAATTCCTTGATTAACTTGAGGTAGAACTTTAATACCATTTCACTACACACTCAAGTTAAATCATTAGTACTAAATCAAATATTTGTTATCTTCAAAATAAGAGTGAGTAAGATTGAAATCTTAATTTCTCAATAAATGGATCTGAAAGAGGTATAGAGGATAATGATGATGTTGTCCAACTAAGACTTAGAGACCAATTTGACATGGGAGCATTTAGGGATGATTTTGCTACACGCATGTAAGCAAGCTTTGAATGTCGTCCATGGTAGTTTAGTTATGTAGGTGTTTTAAATGAATACTCAAGATAATTTCTAAGTTATGTTATAAATTTATGTACTTATGTTATAAGATTCATTCTTATAACTCGTCTTCTAGGTTTTTAATATTTATATATATTTATTATATAAAAGATATTTTAAGAAATAATATGGCATATTAATTTTTTTTACATGACATGTCATCAAGGACTTTTGAAATATGTTACATATATTTTATACAAATATGGTTCAAAAAAGTGCTCATACGTGTAAGAGAGATTTTGCCATTTTTGCACTAGAACTCCCATTTGGTAACATTCATGTCTCTTTTTTTCATCGTCAAATACCCTTACTAAGTGGTCACATGCAACTCACGTGATTGGACAGAATTTTGCGAAGGACTCATTGATGCAACATTTCGTTTTTATTTTATTTTTTCACTTCAAATTAGGACGGTTAATTCTTGTTATTATGTTGTGTTCAGGTTGATGATTATGATATGATACGATAATATCCAACTCGAACATTATACAATTAATAAATGTGAGAAAAATTTAAACCAAAAAATAAGATGTTTAATATATATATAACACGATACGATACGTATAATCTATTTGATAAATGTGTTGATATATAAATATATATACACACGTTTATGACCCATTTGACATGATTATTCAATATTAACATGACTATTCAAATTTAAAATGATTATGCAATAATTAATTCAAAGAAATACATAACGTAAATAAATCTAAAACATTAAAATATTAACAATTATATCATACCGTGTTGAGATGATGACACAACAATAATGTGTTTAATTAAATGTATTATACGTATTATTTTTTAGCTAAATGAGTTAATCCAAAATTCACTTATTTATAATACATATTATATATGTCAATGTGAAATTTATACATGTTTTATCCAAAATAATTTATTTTGTGTTATTTTGTGCATGTCCTAATTTAAATACTCTTATTAAGTGGATTACGTGCGACTCACAATTACTAAAATCAAAATGAATAGAATTTCACGAGGGACTGATGGATACAACAATAAAAAGAAACGTTTGACACTCAAAAGTTCACTACTATAGATCTTGAAGACTTAAGTGCTAAATAAGGATTTAGCGAAAAACAAAATTGCAAAATAAGGAAAAAGTTAAGGATTGTAACAACTATTAGTGTCCCCCGATAATATTGTATATAACTATATGATATTAGTCCGATATGTTTTTCTTTTTTCGTTAGAGATATTAGTCCGATATTAAGGAGAAACTGAAGTGTGAAGGGGAATGACAAGGGCCAAGACTAGTCTAGAATCTAGATCAATAAGGCAGGCATTAAAGTGGTCCAAGCAACATATTAAAATACTTATCAAAAAAAGCAACCTATTAAAATATCATACCGTAACAAATTGAAGAGCTGGGGGAAACATGACGGGTTCGAGGGTACACACATGCCATAATATCTTCACAGCGATGGGGCATGGGTATCTGCACGGAAAGCAGCCTCACCATATATTTTAATATATATAAAATATTATTAAAATATATACTTTAAAATACACAACATAATATCTCTGTTTAAATTAAGACAGTATTTATTATATTAAAAAAGAATTAAAAGTAGAATAAAAAATTAAGAAAAAAAATTCAAAGTCCACTAATTAAAGAATGTCGACTACTATCTTCATTTTCCTTTTTGTTTTTTTCCCCCCTTCTTTGTAAAGATTTTAGAATCAGATCAAGCCGGTTGGTTTGGCCTGAAAAGGAATCTTACTTATTTATTTTTTTCCCCTTTCCTTCGAACCTAGTCCTTTTCTTTCCCTCTCTCTCTCCAAACAATTGGTGGCTTTGTAACTGGGTTCCAATGTGAAGTGTCCACCAGGCTATCCAAAAACGACTACCTTGGAGTACAACTTGGGAGCTACAAATTAGGAAAGAAAGACAATAGAGGTAAAAGAAAATTTTGCCAGAAAAGTTTTCAGTATCAGATTGTTTTGATCATCCACTTAGATGGGATGAGACTTGTACTAATTATATAGCTATATATTGATTCATATATGTACTTTCATCTTCTACTTTCTTTCTATTTATGTAGCTCAAAAAAGGGTTTTATATTAATTTCTAGCTAGCTAGGGTTGGCTTGTTTGCTAGCTTGCTTCTTGGTCTTATTAGCTAAAATTGTTTTTTTTTTTTTGTTGGTGCTATTGTTGTCCCTAATAACGTTTTTGTTTACCATATAATTATGTGATATAGTTTCAATATTTTCATCACTAACTTTCTCTTTAAATTTGCTTCACAAAAGTGTTCGTAAGTATAAACTGTAAAGTACCCACTTGTTTTTATGACTTGAATGTTGATTTCTCGTCGGAGAAATTCGTTTTTCTTATCTGGGTAAGTTTGATCTAGTAGTACACTGGTACTAATTAACTGAGAATATATTATAACTTTTTTTCATAATTTATTTTTTCAGGAAAATAAATTAAAAAATTATCATAATCATCATGACGAGACAGAAAATCGAGATTAAGAAGATAGATAATATCACGGCGAGGCAGGTGACTTTTTCCAAGAGGAGGAGAGGGCTTTTCAAGAAGGCTTTGGAGCTTTCCACTCTTTGTGATGCTCAGATTGCCCTCATTGTGTTTTCTGCTACCGGAAAGCTTTATGAATATGCTAGCTCAAGGTTTCTTGTCTTTCTTTAATTACTTATCTCTTCTCTTCATCTCTCTTACATTATTTTTTTTAAAATTTCTTTTAATTGGATTCACAAACAAGTACGAAAGCTGTATATATATATATATACACGTGTATGTTTACCGTGTGTAAGCTTCGTACATATGTTTAGAGAGAGAGAGCTATATTAATACTGATGTTCTACAAAGTTGAAATTTGCTAAGTTGAATGAACAAGTTTAATCAAGCACTAACAAAGAAGTCACATGGAATCTAATTAATATGATCATCAAATTAAACGCACAAGTTTCAACATTAATTTTTCCGCAGAGATGATATCAGAGAGAAATTTATGATCAGCGACCGATCATAATTATGTGAAAGAAAGAAGAGTAAACTGTTACATCACAGGGTTTGGAGTGATTGTCTTGTGTCTATTATTTGTACCCTTGTTGTAACTTTTTAGTAAACAATTAACTTCGTTGTTATGTGTAGTGTAAGAGATTGTCTACAATATTAAATTACTTGTTATTAATTCGGTCTTATCGAAATGAATGTGTGTGTGTAGATATATACTTCTATGAGAAAGAAAAAAAAGTACTTTGTTACGTGTGTATATTACGTGTGATACTGAGATTTATGTTAGTGTTTGATATGTGTTACTTTATTTGTACTCATTCTTTTTGTCTCCCTTTTACTTCTTTTTATATATATAGGAGGTTTCTATGAAGAATGACTTGCATATTTATTGTTTTCACAGTGATTGCTGGTTTTCACTTATCTAACATCTTTTATTATATGTTTTGAACAGCAAGTTTGGGGAGTTTTTGTGAAAAAATTAGAATGTGTTTGGTAAATTTAGCTAGATACGATTTTGATAATACAATCTCTATTCACGGTCATGCATTTTTAATATGCTCTATTAGGTTGTAAGATCTATAACAGTGTGTGACAATGTAACACTATACGTTTGGTTCAATATTGAGGTGGACTTAACGAGTTTATATCAGTTTATATTGAGGTGCACTTAACTAGTTTATGAAGTCCTGATCAAGTAGAAAAGGTTGCAAAAAACCAAACTAACCAAGTCTCTTAGATAATGAAAGAAATAATGAAATTTTCTTTTGTTTGCTTTTATTTTATGTTATGTACTGCTCCTTTTGCTTTTAATTTAACTGATTTTATAACAAGTGATGTTGATTTATTGTCACTCTTGTCGTTTGAAGTATGCAGCAAGTGATTCAAAGGCATAATTGTCAGTCAGAAAATCATCACAAATTGAGCCAACCATCTGTTGATGTGCTTGAGGTATGATACAATATGCTTAGAGCTTGCTTGGTATTACATTTTTTTAGTGTCCTTCTTTCTTTTAAAGTGATAATTGGAATATTTCATTCTTTAAGGACCGTGCTTTGGTTGTATGTTTATTTATGACTTTTATTTTCAGAAGCTGTTGCCAAAATTTTCAAAAGTCATGTAGTTATTTTCCCTATTATTTTAAACAGTTATATAAATTATATAAAAGATAAGAAAAAAAGTATGTATATATATACACATGGTTACATGCCTATACATACGTACCTATTCGCACAGGAATATACATATAACATAAATCTATAAGAACATAATTATATACACATAATCATGTATCTACATATATGTATATATATATATGAGTCTTTCTTTGAATATTTAAAAACAGAAATGTTAAAATGTCAAAGTTGATCGCTCTTAATGAATATTTAAAAACATAATTATATACACATAATCATGTATCTACATATATATATATATATATATGAGTCTTTCTTTGAATATTTAAAAACACAAATGTTAAAATGTCAAAGTTGATCGCTCTTGATGAATATTATGTGAAATGTTGTAAAGTACTCCATACATGTTTTAGTTAAAGTTGTTTTTGTTTTCTTGATAAAAGGTTTCCTGACATTTTTAAAGATATAGTAAGAAAGGAAAGAGCATTTTGTATTTGTTTCCACAAAGATTACTTACTCATCATAACTTTGGCAACAAAAAATAACCACTAGCAATGTTTTTGCTTCTTCCTCTCTATTTTGGTCTCATATACATAAACCTCATCAATATAATTCATGCATATTACACATACTAAATTACTAACAACATTTCGGAATGAAGAGATCAGTTTTAATCCTTGTTTGGCCTTATAATAAGATGAAAGCTTCTGTTTTACAAAAGTGGATACGTATAAGAAGCTTTGCAATGCAGCCAGAAACTAGGTATTTAAAACATTTTTTTCTTGAACGGTGTTCCCATAAATGAAAATTCCTTGCTGTATTCTTTTTAGTACGAAAGAAATCTTTCACGTATTTATATTTGTATATAGATATAGACGAAGAAGCACAAACATGGTTAGTGGTTATTTATACGTACATTGTATGCGTATAAATAAGATATCGTTAATAGATGACAATTCCTTGATGTATTCTTTTAATTAGTGCGAAAGAAGTAGATGCGCCTCGTTGAGGACAGAGCTTGAGGAGAAGACAATGGAGCTTAGGTATAACTTAATAACTGCTAATAAATTAAATTGATCTAATTTCTTATCTTAATATGCACAAGATTGCCAGCAGTAAGATGTGATCCCCAACATTACAGGCATATGAAGGGAGAAGAACTTCAAGAACTAAGCCTAGAAGAAATAAAGAAGTTAGAAAACTTGGTTGAGACAGGCTTAAGCCGTGTCGCAGAACTAAAGGTTTTCAAAAGCCGCCTTCTTATGCACTATAATTTGTTTAAACTTCGTTATTATGTTGAAATTATGAGACAAGCACTCATATATTTATGAACTTCAAGTATTTTGATTATATACATGTTTCAGGATCAAAGAAGTCTAAAAGAGATCACATTTCTCAAGAGGAAGGTTAGTTTTCTTTTCATTTCTCACATACACTCGTTATAATCTACACTCATGCGTCTATATATGTGTGTATATATATATATATATATATATTCACAGACGCACATACATGTCTCCATACATATACATATTTCTGTTGTATTGTTCCTATTAATCCTGATGATACATATCATGACGAAATAGTATTTTGCCAGTAGTCTATGCGAAACAAATTATCTAATAGTAAAGCTTATTGAATGCTTATTTGCAAAAAATGCTAAAAGAAAAAGTGGTAGGCGTATCTAATACATATTGTGAAATGCTGCAATTTAATGCACGTGTATGTAGGCGTGTTGAACGTGAGAAGGGCATAAAGAAACTTAGAATTTTCTTTCCCTTATTGTATTACAATAGAAAGTCATTTCTTCAGTTTGATTTATTTGACTCTCTCTCTCCTCTCTCTTTATTTATTATTATAATGTAGAAGGGGATATAATTAAGATTTTGTGGTGTAAAGACAAGTTCTAAGATCAATTACTCAACAAAGAATCACAAACACACAAACTGATACAAGAGAAATATATGCCAGTTATTTTCTTGGTTCAGGTTTCTTATAATGAAATTAAACCTTAAATGTAAGGGGAGATGCGCAGGGGTTAGTTAGTTCCCTAGTTCAATCCACTAACCACAAACAGAGATTTGTCTTTCAAGAACTTGGTCTCTCATTACAACACAATTCCCTGTGATCAAACAGAAACCTCTCAAAAGCTCACCCTCTCGATACAAACTTCCCTCATCACCAACCCAAAAGCTTAATCTCGAGTACAAGTACAGTTCTTAACTGAAGATTACAGGTAAAATAACAAGCCTATATACACGTCCTTATATAGCCTTGACAGTCTTAGTCAAGTCTCTAGAGTTAGGTGCTAGTTTCCTAATCAGTTAAGACAATTACTATAGTCCAACTGTCAAGCTGCAGTCTTGGTACTGTTACTAACTAAGTAACCACAATTGTTTTGACAAAATTTAAATCATAATTAAGAGTCACAAGTATTAACATGAAGTTTAAAGTGTTGTTGTGGCCTAGAGACTTGATCTCGCTGTCTAGGAGTTACTATAATAGCCATTTCGGTTGAACTGCTTAAATTTTGCTTTTTATTTCTTTTAATTTTTTTCGTGGATTTTCTCAGCAACATTGCTTATTATTTGACAACATGCATAAATATAAGTAACTTCTCATTTATTAAACTAAGGAAGAAGTTAATGGAAGACAACCGCTATAATTAAAATCATGAACTTTGCTATATGGATTACTTTTCTTTCCAGTGTAATATGAATAAGGTAATATGGCACTAAGAGCACACGTATAATTAGTGATGTATTTACATTTCGAATTAGTTATTCTATTAGTCCGTAAATCATGTAAAAATCTCATTTTAGTCTTTTATATTCCCTATTAAGTGCATTGGTTATTAAACTTTTTGAAAAGTTTCATGTTATTCATTTTTCAACATTTTACTTTAAATTTTAATGAGAAAGGACTTAAACGCACTTACTATTGAGCCCTTAAATTTTATAATTTTTTTTTGAAATGAAATTTTATAGAAACTTATTGAAGTAAGTATATAACAAATTTCAGTTTCAAAGTTTAAGGACCAATCAAACAATAGCATAAATATTTACTGACTTAAAAAATGAGGTCTCCTAATTAAGAGTTTAGGGACCAACAAATTAATTAATTTTTTACTTTTACTGTCTCAATTAAACAATACTTAATGTATTGTTTTATGTACATATTAGGCTCCTAATAAATGCACGAGTATCCATTATTGCTTGGAGTAGAAGTGTTCGAGGAACTCAAATCTTTTGTTCAATTTTAGTGTCTAAATTTTTATCCAATTGATAAACAAATATTACAACATCTAAAATGAAAACTATCTAATGATCGATATTTCTATTTTATTATGTTATCTGAATTGTTTTATGTGATATAGAATCAACTTATAGGTTGGACGTGAATCGGAATGCAAATTAGACAAATAATTTCTACTCATGTTTGAGACCTTACAAAAGTACACTGAAAGAAGTGTTAAACCCTTGCGCATGCCTATTTTAATAAACTGCATTCTAAGCTAAAAGTCTCCAACCTAATTACTGGTGATATAAACTAGCTACATTGTCATAATTTTTCGAAAAAACGGATCTGACCATAAAGTTAGTAGTTACCTAGCTAGGTTCTATTGAATATTGACTGAAATTCTCAGTTCATATGATTTTTAGAGACACTTTGTAGGTGTTGCTTAATACAATAGGCAACATTTAATAGCCATTGTCTATACTTTTTTTTAGTAATGCTCTATTCCATATTTGATTAGATTAATACTTATAGAGACTTCATTGGTTTTAGGTAACTTTCTAGATTAATTAACCAATTGTCCCTTTCAAATTTTTACCTATCTCATATTTTGGCCCCAAATCTTCAAAATGTTGCACCTAATCTAAATTTTCTAAGTGGTCTTAGTTCTCTTTCATCCTAGTTTGGTTGTTTTATTATAGAATGGATAATGACATATCACAATTGGCAAATAAGAGAATGAGAATTTCTCATACGAATCGAAGAAATTTAAGGCGCGCTTAGTATAAAATTTGAATCTTATTCTAAAAATCTAGGAACACATTTATCCTTCTAACTCTCTACATAAAAGTTATTTCAGAATTTATAGAATAGGATTCAAACTCTATACCAAGCACATCCTTAGGATTTTTGGGTGAACTATGATTAGAGAACTAAAAGTTTGTATTATGAAATAGAAGAAGGTATTTATGGTCGAGGCAAGAAAAGGAACTATTTTCACTTGATTTAATGCTGTTGCTGAAATTGACCGAAAACGACTTCGAACCATATTTAACCCTGACTTTCCATCGATTAAAAGTTTAACCTTAACTTTCCATTGATTATAAGTTTAATTCTGACTTTGCATTATTTAAAAGTGAATCCAATTCTTTTAGTTGTCAAGTAAGTCGATGGGACAAAATAAATTTGTGACTCAATTCAAGATTTTAGTTGATAGGATAAAGATAGAAATGTGAATATGAAAGGTGCATCAAAGTAAAACAAACTTTATTATTCACTCAAATATTTTTACAAGAGAAAATTCTCAACTTCACTTTTCAAGCTCGCTCACTCTCTCGCTCACTCACTAGAAGTTATGCTTCTTTCTCTCTTCTCTTCACTCTTAGAAGCTTTGCTTCTTACTTGATGCTTAGAACTCAAACGGAGAGAGGTATTTATACTATATGAGAAATAATGAGAACTACACAAATAAACAATTACAAAAATCCTTAAACCACACATATTTTCTTCTACACACTTCTAATAATAATCAAATAATTCACATGTAAAAAGCTAATATCTAACACTAGAAGATTCTAGGTGGAAGGCTTCTTTAATTTGGACTTAGGCTTTTTTCTTTTATTAGAGCTAATATAGAGAAATTTGATAGGAATATCAATTTTGGCTTGTGGCAAATACAAGCCAAGGATTTACTGATTCAATCTAGATTGCACAAGGTTTTGAAAGGTAGAGAGGCTTATAATGGCAAAGATTCTGAGAAATCCTGTATGAGTGATGAAAATTAGGATGATATGGATGAAAGAGCTGCAAGTGCAATACGTATGTATCTAGCCAAAAATATCCTTACAAATGTGTTTGGGATAACGACGACCAAAGATTTCTGGAGAAAGCGTAAAGAATTATATCAGGTGAAAGGTATCTCAAATTAAGTGTACCTGAAGGAGCAATTTCATACACTGTGTATGAATGAAGGTATGAAAATTTCTGATCATTTTAGTATCTTGAATGTTATCGTTACTGAACTCGAGGCTATTAGAGTGAAGATTGAAGATATAAATAAGGCATTGTACTTGGGCTAACTTGGGCTAACTTCAATTTATTGGGTCTCATATTAATGGGCTTAAATATTTCTTATGGGCTTAAACAAGTTTATTTTCAACATCCCCCCCTTAAACTTGTTTTATAATACCAAGTAAATTTCTTAATCTTGTAAAGTCTTCAAACTTGAGTGGCTTGGTGAAAATATCAGCAATCTGATCATGTGATCTCACATACTCCAATTGTACTTCTTTTTTTGCAACACATTTTCTTATGTAATAATAACGAGTATTGATATATTTACTTCGGTCATGAAAGACTGGATTTTTAGACAAAGCTATTGCTGACTTATTGTCAATACAAATCTCCGTTGGCTCCTTTTGGGGCATGTTTAACTCTTTTAACAACTTTCTTAGACAGATTGCATGACTAACACAAGACGTAGTGGCTACATACTCAGCTTCGCATGTTGAAAGGATGACAATCGGTTATTTCTTAGATATATAGGTGAAGGCAGTTTCTTCCATGAAAAACACAAAACCAGTTGTACTTTTTCGATCTTCAGTATTTTCGGCCCAATCATTATCATGGTAACCAACGAGTTTGTAATCATTAGAAACTGAATAGAACAAGCCAAGATTGATCGTACCTTTTAGGTAACGGAGAATTCTCTTTGCAGCTTTGAAGTGAGTAGTTATTGGAGTTTCCAATTAACGACTCACTAGTCCAGTTGCATAGAGAATATCGGGCCTTGTACATGTCAAGTACCTAAGGCATCCAATAAGGCTCTTAAAGAGTATTGGATCCACCTTTTCTGCTTCATCTTTGAATAATTTTATTCCACACTCCACTGGTGTACTTATTATCTTGCAATCATCCATATTGAACTTCTTCAGGATCTCTTTTGTATAGCTTTCTTGGGAGATAAAGATGTCTTATTCCTTTTGCTTGACCTTTATGCTAAGTTAATATGCTATATATCCGATGTCTGTCATTTCAAACTCATGTGTCATTACTCTCTTGAATTCGTCAAACATCCTTGGATTACTTCCAGTGAATATGAGATCATCCACGTACAAGCATACGACCAAAATATCTCCATCTTTAGTCTTAACATAGAGAGCATGTTCATAAGGGCACTTAATGAATCCAATTTCTTGGAAATATATGTCAATTCGGCTATTACATACTCTTGGTGCTTGTTTTTGACCGTAAAGAGTCTTCTTCAGCTTTAAAACCTTATCTTTATACCATTTCATCTCATAATCCAATGGTTGTTGGATATAAACCTCTTCTTCAAGAACTTCATTTAGAAATGCGGACTTTACATCCATCTGATGAATCTTCCATTTATTCTGAGCAGCAAGAAAAATAATTAGTCTTATAGTTTCCAATCGTGCAACAGGAGCGAATACCTCGTCGTAGTCAATTCCGGCTATTTGACTATAGCCTTTCGCGACTAGCCTTGCTTTGTATCTTTCTACCTCTCCATTGGCCTTTTTTTTCACTTTGTACACACTTTTTACACCGATAGTTTTATGACCTTTAGGAAGAGTGGATAGTTCCCAAGTGTCATTCTTCTCTATGGCTTTGACTTCTTCATCTATCGCATTCCTCCATTTTTCATCTTGTACAGCCTCTTGGAAGTTCACTAGTTCACAATCAGCAAATAGACAAAATAGAGTGAGGTTTTCAAGTCTATCAGTTACCTCATATAGATCTTCAAGACTTCTTATACGTTCTTCATGCCTCTCAGTTAAGAAAGATGGAGGTGAATCTTCATGAGTGGATGATGTTGGTGAGGAAGGTGGAGTAATAGACTCCTGATGGACTTCTCTTGCTTGCTCTACTAGCTAGTATTTCCATATCTTCATATTATGGAAAGAAATTATAGTCATTTGTTTGAGAACCAAAGTCTCATTCACCTTCTTCATCGAATATTACATCTCGGCTGATGATTATTTTTCCAATATTAGGATTGTATAACTTATAGCCTTTAGAGTTGGTGTCATAGCCGATGAAAATGAACTTCTCGCTTTTATCATCAAGCTTGGTTTTATGTTCGTCTGGCACATGCACATGAACTATGCTTCCAAAGACTCTCAAGTGGGAGATCCTAGGCTTCCTTCTGCTTCATGCTTCTTGTGGTGTCTTTCCTCACACACTTCTTATTAGAGATCGATTGGACAAGTAAACTGCGCATGCAACAGCTTCTGTCCATAACTCTTTGGGTAATCTCTTACTTTTCAGCATGCTTCGAGCTATGTTGAGGATGGTTCGGTTCTTCCTTTCAGCCATGCTATTTTTTTGAGGGGATCTTGGAATAGTTAAAGGTCGTCGAATTCCATTTGCTTCGCAGAATTCTTGGAACTCCTTTGAAGTGAATTCTCCTCCTCTATCAGATCTGATGGCTTTGATCTGAAGACCGCTTTCCTTCTCTACAGTAGCCTTGAACTTCTTGAAAGCTTCAAAGACTTCTGATTTTTGCTTAAAGAAATAAACCCAAGTCTTTCTTGAGAAATCATCAATAAAGAGCAAGAAGTAGTTGCTCTTACCGAAAGAACTTGGTTTGATAAGACTGTACACATCTGTATGCACGAGCTTTAGTGGCCTTTGGGCTCTTGAATTCGACTATTTTGGAAAGCTTTTCTTGAATTGCTTCCCGAGTAAGCATCTTTCACAAAGTTGATTAGGATGATTGATGCATGGCAAGTCTCTCACCATTTCTTTCTTGGACAATAGCTTTAGTCCTCAAAAGTTGAGATGTCTGAATCTCAAATGCCATAGCCATGATAAATCCTTGTAACATGCTTTCAGACATTTTTCCATATCATTTTGAATGTTCAATAAGAACATTTTATTTCTTGACATAGGCACCTTGGCGGCTATTGTTATCTCTTATAGAAAGACTATAATCTTTCAAGTGAATATCATAGCCTTTCTCAAAGAATTGTCCCAAACTCAAGATGTTTGTTTTCATTGTGGGTACAAAATAAACATTTTAAATAAATTGATGTCCCCCATTTTTTAAGCGGATAAGAATTTTACCTTTTCCTTTTACCGCTACTTTTGAATCATCACCGAAAGAAACACTCCCACTGATTGATTCATCACTATAAACATTGATCGATGCCCACACAAATGATTGCTAGTACCGGTGTCAAGATACCATATGTTGTCTTGTTCTCCATTGTTGTCTTTATATGCTAGTAGCACGGTGCCATTTTTTTCCCATTTTTCTTCAACATAATTGACTTTCTCGTCAATTCTGCTATTGGGTACTCTACACTCTCTAGTATAATGTCTAAACTTGTGACAATTGAAACATTCAACTTGAGACTTCTCAGGACTTGAGTTCATTGGACCTCTACCACGACCTCTTGTAGAGCTTTCTCCTCTTTCGAAATTGTTGATATGATAATTGTGGTTGTTGGAATTCCAACCTCGTCCACGACCTCGACTTGTACTACGTTCTTGTCCTCAGGCTTGTCCTCTACCACGACCACGTTGACTTCTTTTGCTACATTGGCTATCTTCTTTCTCTATAAGTTGTGTTTGAGAAGTTGTTCCTTAAAATTTGGCTTCTTCTTTTTCTTTTCCTCGTGAGCTTGTAAAGAACCCAAGAGTTGTTCTATTGTCATGGCTCCCAATTCTTTAGTTTCTTCGATGACAGTAACAATATTCTCGAACTTTGGGTCTAACGATCGAATAATTTTTTCCATAATCGTAACATTTTCAAGTTTCTCACCATTTCGCTTCATTTGATTCGAAATGGTTAAAACTCTAGAAAAATAGTCAGAAACTGACTCAGTCTCTGTCATGTGTAATAAATTAAACTCTCCTCTTAGAGTTTGAAGGCAGACCTTTTTGACCTTTTCTTCTCCTTTGTATGAAATTTGAAGTTTCTCCTATGCTTCCTTAGCAGAGGTTGCACTTGAGATTTTTTTAAACCCGTCGTCATCTAAGGTCTGGTAGATGAGGAAGAGAGCTTTTTTATCTCTCTTTCTTGAATCATTTAAACTATCCTTCTGTGCTAAAGATAGTGTTGTCTTATCTCTTGGCTCTTCGTAGCCTTTCTCTACTACTTCCCAAACATCATGTGCTCCAAGGAGGACTTTCATTTTGATAGTCCAATTATCAAAGTTATTACCTTGAAGTGGTGGAACTTGAAGAGATGCTAAACTGCCGGTAGCCATAACTCTTAATGGAGTGAGTTTTTAGAAATTTTGACTACACAGATAGATTTAGAATGCCGAAAAACCTTAAGATTGACTTGTATATCGACTTGGTCAAAGTCAACGGTCAAAACCAATGCTCGGTCAACGGTCAACGCCGATCAGCAGTTGGTCAACGGCTCTGATGGCTTAGTCAACGATGCGGTCAAACAGCTCTGATGGCTTGGTCAACGGCTCTGATGGCTCGGCTCGGCTCTGATGGTTTGGTCAACAGCTCTGATGGCTCGGTCAAACGACTCTGACTCGGTTCAACTCAGTGAGTTGACTCAGTTTGTGGCAGTAAATTTCCGACGACTCGTTCTGGCTTGTTCGGACTCCGAGTGGGCTGATTCTTATGGCAGTGTGTTCATCTTGTCGAGCTCTTCGATTTAATATGCAATAGTAGTATGTTTGGAACAAATGGCTAATACTTTCAATCTCAAGAATTCTTTTTTGATGTGGAAGTTCAGTCAAAGCTGCAACCACAGAGCATACTTGGAATTTTAAGAGAACTCACAACCTTGCTCTGATACCACTTTGTTGGAAAGTAAAACAAACTTTATTATTCACTCAAATACTTTTAGAAGAGAAAATTCTCAACTTCACTCTTCAAGCTCACTCACTCACTAGAAGCTATGCTTCTTTCTCTCTTCTCTTTACTCTTAAAAGCTTTGCTTCTTACTTGATGCTTAGAACTCAAATGGGGAGGGATATTTATACTACATGAGAAACAATGAGAACCACACAAATAAACAATTATAAAAATCCTTAAACCACACATATTTTCTTCTACACACTTCTAATAATAATCAAATAATTCACATGTAAAAAGCTAATATCTAATACTAGAAAATTCTAGGTGGAAGGCTTCTTTAATTTGGACTTGTGCTTTTTTTTTTTATGAGTTTTGCACTTGGGATAACTCCAATTTATTGAACCTCATGCTGATGAGCTTAAATATCTCTTATGGGCTTAAACAAGTTTATTTTCAACATATAGAGACTTCATTGGTTTTAGGTAACTTTCTAGATTAATTAACCAATTGTCCCTTTCAAATTTTTACCTATCTCTTATTTTGGCCCCAAATCTTAAAAATGTTGCTCCTAATCTAAATTTTCTAAGTGGTCTTAGTTCTCTTTCATCCTAGTTTGGTTGTTTCATTATAGAATGGATAATGACATATCACAATTGGCAAATAAGGGAATGAGAATTTCTCATACGAATCGAAGAAATTTAAGGCGCGCTTAGTATAAAATTTGAATCTTATTCTAAAAATCTAGAAACACATTTATCCTTCTAATTTTCTACATAAAAGCTGTTTCAGAATTTTGTAGAATAGGATTCAAACTCTATACCAAGCGCATCCTTAGGATTTTTGGGTGAACTATGATTAGAGAACTAAAAGTTTGTATTATGAAACAGAAGAAGGTATTTATGGTCGAGGCAAGAAAAGGAACTATTTTCACTTGATTTAATGCTGTTGCTGAAATTGACCGAAAACAACTTCGAACCATATTTAACCCTGACTTTCCATCGATTAAAAGTTTAACCTTAACTTTTCATTGATTATAAGTTTAATTCTGACTTTGCATTATTTAAAAGTGAATCCAATTCGTTTAGTTGTCAAGTAAGTCCATGGGACAAAATAAATTTGTGACTCAATTCAAGATTTTAGTTGATAGGATAAAGATAGAAATGTGAATATGAAAGGTGCGTCAAATTATAAAGAAGAAAGGATGCACACGTCAAAATATAGAAAACGAAGGAGAAGATTAAGAAATAGACAAAAGAGGGAGATTTATAGAGGTAATTCATTCATTCAGTTTGAACTCCAGTTTCATATGTTATACATAACTAAATCGTGTAAATGTATAACAGAAATTGAATTAGCTTCTCGAAGAAGATAATTAATAAAATTAAGTTTTTCTAAGAACTAACTCAAATATCTTGGAGGATGGCGCTTTTCCTAAGGCCAAGCAAAATATCAGAATAAAATTTCGTAGATAGATCCTAAACAAGATAAATTTCTAATTATCCAATGATAATTGATTACTCTATGCCCCCAGGGCATTAGTTCAAGTAGCAAGGAGGGTAACATGAGAAGTCTAATCAAGGTAGACATCTTAAGTTCAAATCTTGATAGCTGAACTAATTTCTGTTATCTCCCGAGATCTGATGTTGGAGCACGTAAGATATCCCTGTGGGATTAGTCGCTTAGTCGCAGAGGGGCCCAAACTGGATATCCACAGTTATCAAAAAAAAAAAAAAAAAAACGCTATAATTTCATATATTTATCATTTTACAATGGTCTAATAGGTTTTGAAAAACTTGATTCCAGTGAAATAAAATTATAGGAAGTGCAAAAACATTTTTGTCATTATTCTGAAGTAGGACATTTAAGCTGTTAGGTTTTATTTTTGTTTGCTGGTTTCAACTTGTTAATTATTTTCTGTTTAGTCGTTTTATGCTTATTAAGAAGAGTTTTACTTCAGTTTTGAGGCTATATTTATAATTCTGCTAGTTTAATTATAGAACTCTAATGATTGTAATTCTTTTCCAGCGCCTATATTAGGGTTGCTATACCTTTGTAAAGATTCAGAATATTATTATTCCAGATTAATAAAATACCCTAATTATTCCCTTAAAAAAAACCCGATTATAATCACTGATCTAAACTTCCCTCCTCTTCTTCTTGCCTCAATACATTCTCAAGAAATACGTGATACTTAAATTGAATAGGTAATAATTATTATATTGTTGAACTACTTTCTTTGAGTAAGAATCAAGAAGAACATAGGAGGCCTTGAAGCACTTCGATTAGTAAACAAATCTATGTCAGTAGAAACTAGTTAGAAAGTAGGTCAAATAAAAATACATTCCATATGCAAGGTATCCAATGAGAAGTATAGGAACTGCAATTTTTTCTGGTAGACTTTCAAGGTATAAAGAAGTTTAGATTAATGCAGGCAAAAGAAAATTAAATTTATTAGGATTTTGGATCCTTAGAGTGAACATAAATACGTAGAATATTTCAAGTTCTTAGTATTTTAAACAAATGTACAAAATACATGTGTCATATCAAGATCTAGAGTAGTATACAAATTATTGACAATAATAAACTTGCAAGGATCAGAACTAAGGAGTGAACGAGTAGGACCATGAGACCGTTGAGGAGAAATTTCTCCAAAACGTTTTGCAAGATTTTTTAAAGAGATTATAAAAGTAAGAGATCAAGGTGGTGAGGAAACAATAATTAATAAGTTGGTAGGGATGAGAGTTTCGGTTTACAATGGACTCAACTATTTTCCTCTTGTTGGTTCTTACAAAGTCAACTTAAGTCCTTGGAAACTTTTTCATAGTCCCTAGAAAGTCTGTCAAATGTTCTAAAGACAGTTTAACCATATTTTTAAGTAATTTCTTTCGTGTAATGAAAACTAGATCAAGTTGGGGGGAATTTGGGAAATTTTCTCAAGATTAAATTTAGGTTGGTTTTTGACATTGAGGTTTTCTAACATGGGTGACACAAGGTTTTCCAAAAATGGCTAACACGAGATCTCACTTATCTAGGATTTATCATGGTAATTATATCGCTCGTTGATCATAGTACGGTTCATAGTATTCTTCATTCTAGAATAGCTCGTGGTAATAATGTTGTTAAAAACTTTGGCTTAAAATAATAATAATTTGTTGAGGTTAAAAGACTTCTGTATGTTTATGCTTAACAGATTAGGGTGGATTATTGGAGCACATTTAGTGGCTATGTAACTAATAGAAATATGAACAAATTTTCAAGTACTATAAAAGTTACCCATGGGAGCAATCAAATTAGGTCGAAATAAGGGTTTGGAATGAATTGGACCAGGTTGAAAGTTTAACAGAAGCTAATGCGCAAATGCTGATGCATGGGGCATGGCTTATGTGCTTGGCTTCTAGTGGTTGATCCACTGTGATCGATCGGGTCAAGGGTTGTATGAAAGCTTGGGGCATATGGAGAGCCAAATGATTATGTCTCTCTTGGTTATAACGTAGGTCAAGTACTATATTGGGAATCAGCAAAGACATCACAAGATTTATCGATAGGTCTTTGAGTCTTGTGGTGCCGGTTCTGACGTTGGACACGCAGCAGATCAAGGGAGGTGTGGACACCAATTCAGGTGTAGCGTGTGGACAACTTTATGGTGGCAGTTGGAGTGTTCTGATGTTGGTTAGGATTTGAAGATTGAGACGCTCTTGGTCAAATGAGACAGGCGGTATATCAATGGAAATGGCACGTGCACTGCATACAAGGCTAGTTTCGTTTGTTGAGTTCGTTGATGTTGTAATTTAATATGAATAATCAAGAATATGTACATTCCGTCATACATGGATGTGAACTTCCATGTATATACGTCTCTGGATACAGATCTAAACTCATCGTGAAACAGAATGGGGTACTATCAACCCCACATTAAGCCACTAAAAAAATAATAAATTAAATAAGTTAAAGAGAAAAACCATTAAGCAAAGCTTATATGAGTTTACCTATCTTTTTTACTTATGGTAGATTAATTATCAGATCATATGGGACAAATATGATTAAGTAATCTTATTTCATTTATATGTGAAGGGAATCGAGCTACTAGAAGACAACCACAGATTAAAGCAGGTAATTAAATTACATATGGTATTAGTACTGTTTTATTTTGGCTCTTTCCGTAGCTTTGTTTTTGAGTAAATGCTCGTGCATTATTTTTGTCTTGGCAGAAGACAAATGTGGTTCAGGTTCAAGCAGATCTACTTGAGAAACATTTAATTGATTCAATCACTGATATCTATAATACAACAAATTCTCTTCCTCATCAAGATCACTATGGCTCGGACACTACTCTCAAGTTGGGGTAATTATCTACATCAAATTCAACGTCACTGCATATGCATTTTTGGACCTAAGTTTAATGACCTTCATGATATTTATCTTATGAGATAAGTTATTCTATCCTTGGTTCCTAAAAGAGAGTCTCATTTTGGTTCCTTATTATAAATTCTAAAATATAATATTTCAGTAATTAAACTTTTGAAGTTGGTCTCTGTTATATACAAATACGTATTCCATTTATTTTTCTGTTTAACACAATAATAATCTCATAAATAATCAATTTAGCATTAGTCCCTGGACTTTGAAAAAGGAACCTTTTTATTCCCTAGATGTTAAAAACTTTAATGGAAATATTTTAAAAGATAGGTGTTGAAAAGTTCATCAATCAGAATGAGACTTTTTTTAAGTAGTATAGGGAAACAAAAAAGCAAAATGGTTTAATGTTTTATTGGTGAAAACTGTCAATAACCAAATATTATATCTAGGAAAATACACATGAATATATACATAAATATGTATGTATGTGTATATATGCATATTTGTTGATTGCAATTCATTTGATTAGCTATGATCATTACATGGATCAAATGATGGTCTGGTACGTGAATATTTAATCCTTGTAAATTGAAGTACAAGTGCTTCTTTCTAAATGCTAAGACACTATCTTTTACATTCTAGCTTAAAAAGTTATTTCGTTTTTGTTTTGTTCTTGTTTTTATTTTTTTTTTTGAAACATAACTGAAACCTAATTTTTCGTTTGTCCAAGTGCATTTTTGAACTTTTTTTTTAATATGTTAATGGCAGGTTACCGTCCCCCGATTGAAGTTGTAGGGCGCGTATGTCAATTAGTATAGTGGATAATTATTGTGGAGACCTGAAGAGGGAAATATAGACAGAGCTCTATTAGTTTGGTGCCACCTATGAGAGCCGAAGCTTTCACGTGCGGATAAACAGATCGAATCGTGGAAGAGCCACGTAAATGCGGTTTATAACAAACAAATTATATGTATGCACATATATGCATATCATTCAATATTCAACCATGTCTAATGCTGAATTAATTATTAGACACTCCTAGAGCACATTTCATATAAATTATGAGGTCTAAAACGTAGTAATTTATTCGCTAAGAAAATGCTGTAATTTAATAATTATTTGTTTGCATTACAAGCTGAACTTTCAAATGCTTTAGCAGATTGTGTTGGCTATTCTATTACAAAGAATAAAATAAAAGTGTTATTAAGTGGATTGTTTTATTTTTTATTTTTAGGATAGGATCTCTAAATATTGTTGTTAATTAAGGGTTCAGAATTTTTTTCCCCCTGAAATAGGACTGACTTACAAAAGATACGCTTATTCAGACTGTAATTTAATTTTAGGGTGAACTAAAAAAAAAATTCTATAAATTTGAGTGATTTGTAATTTATACTCTGAAATTTAAATTTTGTAAAATAATATTTTGATATTAAAAATTTTAAAAATTTATATTTTGAATATGATAATTTTAGCAACAAAAAAATAATAATATTTTTAATGCGGAATGTTAGATGTTGAGAGCTTTGTACTAAATTCTTTTCAACATGTTATCAATTTAAAATGTGTATACGTTTATACGACGTATCTCCTAGGCCACACTTCATATAATTGCAACTTCCAACACAATGAGCATTGGGTTTAAGCCAACGTTTCATTTTATGATCATCTAGACTATTGTAACTGGTCTTAGTAGATAAGTCTGTCAAAGTTAGTTAGAGTAGTTATAAGCTGGTGTTAATTAGTTAGTCATAGTTCTGTTATTGTAACTGGTCTTAGTAGATAAGTCTGTCAAAGTTAGTTAGAGTAGTTATAAGCTGGTGTTAATTAGTTAGTTATAGTTCTGTTAATATGAGCTGTATTAGAGTCATGTACACGTATATAACTATATAACTAGCTACTCTCTCTACCACCACAACTGATTTAGAAAAGGCAGATCTTCAATAAAGGGCATAATCCACGATTATTTTGTACCTTGCTGATAATGTACTGCGACAAATCGATAGAATTGATACAACATTTGTAGCTTGGAAAAAGCTAGAACAGTAGTATCTGACTATGTCCCTAACCAATCGAATTCTTCTCAAACAAAAGTTTTTCAACTTTAAGATGGATAAGGGTAAACCTTTGGATGAGTTCAAGAAGATTATGATTACTTTAGGATCTGTTGATGATGAGAAAATAGGAGATAAAAGTCAAGCAATCATTCTCCTTAACTCTTTACCTAATTCATATAAAGAGGTTAAGTCTGCAATAAAGTTTGGCAGACAATCAATTACCTTAGACGAAGTGACTACAACACTTCATTTATGGGAGCTTGAGGTGAAGTCGACTGTAAAAGGCAACAGCCATTGTGATAGTCTCAATGTCAGGGGCAGGCCAAGGGAGAAGCAGAACTTTAAAGGTAGGAACAAGTCAAGATCGAAATCACAGAATGGACATTGAACAATTCGATGTTGGATCTGCCATGAAGAAGGACATCAAAGGAAAAATTGTCCAAGTAAGAACAAGGACAAGAAAACTAAACACAATTCAAATGGTGATTTAGCAATGGCAGAGGATGGATACGAAAGTGCCGATGTTTTATTGGTGTCAAATAGTGACAATGAAAAACAATGGATTCTTGACTCTAGCTGCACATTTCATATGACACCTCAGAAAGTCTGGTTCGAAGATTTCAAGTCTATAGACGGGGGTCAAGTTTTATTGGGAAATAATAAATCTTGTAAAATCATGGGAATAGGAATAGTTAGAATCAAGATATACGATGGTGTAGAAAAAGTTCTGCATACTATAGATACATTCCTGAACTTAAAAGAAACTTGATATCTCTTGGTAGAAGGTGGCTATAACTATTAAAAGAAACCTATAGATGCAAATGGCTACAACTATTAGGTAGAAGGTGTAGTTTTAGGAATAACAAGAGGTTGTTTGGTTATTATGAAGGGTACTCAAGAGAATGGCTTGTATGTTCTGAATGGGAGCACTGTAATAGGAATGGCATCAATAGCTACAAGTGATCTGATTCAAAGAACAACTTTATGGCACAATCGGTTAGGCCATGTAAGTGAAAGAGGTCTTCAAGAATTGGAAAAACATGGACTGATATGTGGTGAGAATCTTTCAAAACTAGCTTTTTGCTAGTACTGTGTTTATGGGAAATAAACAAGGTTGAAGTTCAACAAAGTTGTTCATACAACCAGTGGTATATACTCAACTATGTACACTCTGATCTTTAGGGCCCATTAAGGCATTAATCTCTTGGTGGAGCAAGGTACTTCATCTCAATAATATATGAATTTTCTAGGAAGGCCTGGATATATGTGTTAAAGACAAAAGACCAAGCTTTTCAAAGGTTTAAGGACAAGAGGAAAATGGTAGAGTTGCATACTAGTAGGAAAATAAAACATCCTAGGATAGATAATGGTTAGGAGTATCTAAGGATGAACGTAGAATATACTGTCAGCAAGAAGGCATTATCAGACATACCACAGTTAGAGACACCCCACAACAAAATGGATTGGTTGAGCATATGGATAAAACACTGTTAGAGAGGGTGAGATGTATGTTATCTTATGCCAATCTACCCAAGAAATTTTGGGCAAATGCAGTAACTATTTTTGCATATTTAGTTAATAGGTGCCCATCTGCTGCGATTGGTTTTAAGACTCCTTAACAAATGTGGATTGAGGCTGCTCTAAAGTATGATCATCTAAGGGTGTTTGGTTATGTAGCTTATGCACATACTAGAAAAGGCAAATTCAATCCCAGAGCTAAGAAATATATGTTCGTTGGCTATCTTGAAGGACTAAAAGGTTATAGGCTTTGTTCTCAGATGAATCTGGTTCTGGGTGTTTTGTTATTAGAGATATTATTTTCAGGAAAATGAAATGTAATTATCTAAAGAAATAAGGTGTAACATCCCCGAGGATTTTTGAATAAATATTTAGTGAATTCGAGAGATGTTACTCGACTTAGAACTGATAAAATAGTGGAATATTAAAACTTTTTAGAAGAAATAATAAAATTCCACTCATAATTATACATACTCTAATATATACATATATACACCCTTGTTACGTGGGCCTCTCATAAAATATATATAATAAACATACACAAAATAACTACAAAATCCTCTGTGAGAAAATCACAGTGTTAAAATGCTCATATACACAAGCCGCTATCAGAAAGTCGGCGCTCTTCCTCCAATTCACATATTATCTGTACCTTCTGCAATGTACGAATATTAATAAGTATAAAACTCAGTAAGTAACATATACAGATGCAGAGTGTATATGATAGAGAATAGATAATTATATGATTGGGATCCCTATATATATTGCATTGCCTGACAAGACCGTGAATGGCATACTGAGCCACTCAGAGAGTGTATAACATATCATGAGCTATATGGAGGTCTCGAGCCCCAAAGTGTATAGCAGAGGTCCACCATATACCACCGTCAAAGTGTTCCCAAAGGAATCATAGTGTCTCCGAAAGGACTAGAATATTCCCGAAGGAACCAAAGTATCCCCGAAGGAACCATATCACATATTTGGGCGCTAACCCGCCACACTCTATTCACCAAAACTTATCAGGCAATATAAATACACCACATATTCATGTCTCGTGCAAAGTAGAATGACTAATATGTATATACACATATTCACATATTTTACAGATTTACAGAAACAGAGAATTTCTTACATTGCAGGTTTGACGTTACTTACCTTCTTTCCAAGCTTTAATTGTTTTCTTGTGAAATACTATTTGCTCTTGGTACAATTGATATGCCCTATATATATATATATATATATATTTTAATTGATATCATTATAAATATGGTATTCTACTAATTATTAGCTCAAATCTGGTATAAGAATCTAAGATATTAACTAGTAATAGCCTGACAAATAGGAAAAAAATCAAATACATAGCTAGCAACAACACATTAATTTCCTAGAGTTATTTTATTTTATTTTTTTTCCATAATTTTTAAATACATGACAAAGTATTACATGTACACCAGAAAGTACCAATATGAATAACACCAAAGTATTATTTCCTTTATACAAAGAATTCCACAAAATCTTATTATATAAATATTTCTCTCAAGTTTTCATTAAAAAGTACCATCTTAAAAAAAACCAAGTATCAATATGCTGCATGACTAAAGAATACAAGGAATTTTTAAATACTTAATTTAATTAATTACATTCCTAAATTAACCATATAGTTTTATAACTAAAGAATAATCATGTACCACTCAAAATATCAATAATAAACATGTAACTTTGCAATGGTTAATTACTATTCAGCTAGTATTGCACGAATACCAAATACAAGACCTATTTAACTACAACTTTTAGTATCCAAAACCAAAACAAACATCACACATCAAGAAGCACTCACATATTCTGATATATACTTAATACAATTAATAATGACAACAACATGAAACTTATCTTTATTTAGGTACAGCTTTTAGAAATGAAAGGTGCGATTACTCTATAAAAATAGAGTTATTTGGTATGTTTTTGAGTCTTGGGATAACTGTTTTAAAGGATCAAATTGTCTAGTTTAAGTGTTTTTCTTTATTTTATTTTTGTCCGTGGTGTTTCCGATGATTACAATTCAATATAGTCAATTTTCTTTTATTTTCTTTTATTTCTAGTAGGAATGCTGAACTTAAGTAAAAGCTGGAAGTAACTTTGCTGCAGCAACGCGCCGGAGCAATACTGAACAGCAGAATTCTTTTTCCAGCTGACATCTTTTACGCACAGCTGGTGCTGACAGCTAATATTAAATACCAGCTAAGGGAAAATGAAGCAAAAGTGGTCCTCACTCCATATTTGGCTAACACGTGTGTTAGAGTATCTTACCTACTCTGATATAAAAGGAAAATGTACTGTAGGAAGAGGGGGAGGACGGCTGACCAGAGAGAAAAACGGAAAAGAAAAGAAAAGAGAGAAAGATAGCACAGAGAAGAGAGGATGAAGGAGAGGAAGTACTAGCAGCAGGGAGCTCGATTCACCATTATCTAGCTAGATTTTTCCTTACCTTCTTAAATCTTCTTTGTATTTAATTTCTTTTTCTTTTCTTGAACTTTCTATAATCTATGAACTACTTTGGGTTGCTGATTTTTGAACCCCAGAACATGAGCTAAGTTTTTCTTAGCTGGGATATTGATGAATCTAAGGTTGTAATGAAGGATTAAATATTATTTTAAGTATTTATGGTAATTTCCTCTTGTTCACTCAAGTGAGCTTCATCATTAATTCCTATTATTGTTTGGCCACCAATATTTAGGATAAATAAACTAGGATTAATTATGGAAAGGTTAATTTTAGTTGGATCTAACTTGAATGATACATAGTAATGATATAGGAATATGTCGTTACCATGTATAACCCATTGAAAATCGATGCTATAAAGGAAGTATTGAGAACTGGATCAACATAGGAATATGTTAAATCTGGTTTAAAGAACTTTAAATATAATAAATTCGGAAGATTATTATGTACTGATGGAATTTTCTGTTACTGGAGTGAATTTTGCCATAAGCATTGCTGCAGCAATCGTACCCAGATTTGTAACCGAGGAAGATTCAATCATCCCAGCTTAATATATCTATCCATTTACAATCTCTTGTTTAGGTCATATTGTTGTATGTTTGGAATTCACATTTTTTTTATTTTGCATCTGTCAATTCTTATAATTTCTTAATTCAGCTTATTTGACATTAGTTTGATCCAACTAATTTTGTTAATCAATCTCTGTGGAGACGATACTCAACTCATTACTATATTACTTGTTCGGCACGTGCACTTGCGTAGCTATTATAAAATAACACCAACAAGTTTTTGGCGCCGCTGCCGGGGGTTGAGAGAACTAAAGTTATTTGTAGAAAACTAATTTATTTTTCTTGCCTGTGGTTGTGCTTGCAGGAACTTATACTCTTTATATGAATAATCAGCAAGAACAAGATTCGGTGCCCTTAGATCCTGAGATTGAAAGAACATTTCGAGCAAGGAGAAGGGAACAACAACAAGGTTTAGCTGGTTTAAGAGAAATGGCTAATGCTAATGATGTTGCAGCAATGGCAGATGACAGGGATAGAGCAATCAGAGAGTATGCTATTCCTATTCTCAATGGGCTTAATCCTGGTATTGTTAGGCCCGAAATTCAAGCACCTCAGTTTGAATTGAAGCCAGTGATGTTTTAAATGCTCCAAACTGTGGGGCAATTTAGTAGGGTACCAACAGAGGATCCACATCTTCACCTCCAGTTGTTCATAGAAGTGTGTGATTCATTTAAACTGCAAGGAGTCACAGATAAAGGTTTAAGGCTGAAACTATTCCCATACTCTTTACGAGATAGAGCGAGAGCATGGTTGAACTCAATACCCCCAGATTCGGTGGCCACATGGAATAACTTAGCGGAGAAATTTTTGATGAAATATTTCCCACCAACTAAAAATGCTAAGCTCTAAAATGATATTACTTCTTTTCAGCAGTTGGATGGGGAATCTTTATATGAATCATGGGAGCGCTTTAAGGAATT
>JXTB01000527.1:23503-89540 GCA_002914805.1 Parasponia andersonii | reverse complement strand
ATTACTTAGTGAATGATGGTTAGTATTCACAAAAATAAAATTATAATGCAAACATTCAAAATTCTCAACCTAATTTCTATAAAATAGTTTATGCTTATCTAATAATGCAATATAACTTTAATATAATTGATATAGCATTATGTTATTATTAACTAATTAATTTTGTGAGGAGCTGGGTTTCATATGAGATTTAAGATATCACAAAAGCTATGAAGATTGATCTGAAGACCAAGGTGGAGAATTGTTGTAACTGGTCTTAGCAGATAAGTTAGTCAAAATTAGTTGGAGTAGTTATAAGCCGGTGTTAATCAGATAGTTATTATTCTGTTAACATGAGCTATATTGGAGCAATGTACACTTATATAAGTATATAACTAGCATAAGAAAAAACACTATTTTTGTAATTAGATAACAAGAAGAATCACTCTGTTAGTCTCGGTTCATTCTCTCTGTAACTTTTCTTTGGGTAAACACTGTGAGAGAAAAGGGTTTGTACTACTATAAGGGAAGAAAAGGGTTGTGTGATTAGAGAGATAATTTTTCTATTTGTTTAAGCTTGTAATACTGTTTTGACTCATAGTGGATTGTTGGTCTCATTGTCGGCGAACTAGATGTAGGTTCTAATTTTAGAGAACTGAACCAACATAAATCTTGGTGTTTGATTTCATGTTTCCAATAATTGGTGTGTTCTATTCTTATTGTGTTTTCTTGTTCGATTCAGATTTCACTACATAGACATATGTAACTTTCAGTCTTCTAATTTTTATTTGTTATAACGGTTAGGTTCTTGTTCTTTTTTGCAGCATTTTTATTTTTTTGATAATTGATAGGGAGAAAGAGGGTGATTAGAGTGGTTATCATAGGAACTTTTAGTATCGATAATAGAAGTGTTTATTAAGAATATTTGTGGTACCTAATGCGAGTTGAAATGTGTCACCCTAGATCCACCCCGTGTAGCTAGTTACTAGTAAGTATTGTATAGAGTGAGGCCCCGAGCACTACATCGGGTGGTAGCATTTAAATCTTTATGCTTTAGGTTTCGTACTAATTAAGTTCTTAGTACCATTATTTGATTATTTTTGACCATAAATGCTCACGTGAGGGTTGAGGTTCATGTGAGCTCTTTTGAAGGGCAACTCTCGGGAGAAAAAGTTGTCTCTTTCTTCTTTATTTAACTCTCTTCATCTTCTAGGAGGATACTCTTCTAAAAACATATCCCAACTATACTAGCATTTGGGCTTAAAATTAAGACCATCCTTTGCCAACCTAGCTGCAACACAAAATAAATAATAAAAGCAAAGATTCATATACAAGATCTACCACAAAGAAATGGAAAATAAAATAAATGAAAACACAAAAATAAGTGAATGGCAAAGTCATACTAAACAATTCTAGCATTACCTTATTAAAACTCTAATGAAGTAAAACCTAATGGGAAAAAACTTGAGGAAAAAGAAGTCAATACTTTACAGAAGAAATTAATGAAAATAATAGTAATCAATACTATAAAAATCTTTAAAAGCGAATGGTTTAACAAAATCTAGAGTGCATAACTATCCTAATAGTCAGCCATAGCAGTAAAAGCCAAAGAATCTGCTGTCAGATTATCTTTAGGAAAGACATGAGAATACCTTCATGAAATTCTGTATATAAAGAATATATAACTATTTTTTATAGTGATTCCGAGGGCCGATCATGGACCATGGATTAGAGGTGACCAATCATACAAGTAGAAACAAATTCTATCCAAAGCCTTTCACAACAAAGGAAAAAACCAGAAAGGTAGCAACATGGGATACAACACAACAATATGGCTTGAAATACGCATGTTTAGTTGAACTTACTTGATACAAAATTGACTCAAATTCAGTAATATTTTTTATTAGAATATTAAATAATTACTTAATAAACATGATCTTTTTTAATGAATTATTCATAAATAAAATAGAAAACATAAAACTAATTAGAAAACTTGTCTTAATAGGTAGAATTTACTTTAAAAATTAAGTAAACTAATAATAATATTGTTTAAATTTATTTTGATATATCGATCTAATGAAGTTTTCATTAAACGAATGACACATTGCTTAACTCAAAAATAACGTGATTTAATTGGGTCAACACAATGTGATACTTATTGCCATGAAACCAACAAACTCTTCTTCAAAATAAACCTTAAACTAAGCTTCGAGACAAAACAACCAAGAATAAATCCTTAAGAATTTCTAAAAACTCCTCAGGAAGAAGATGGTCCATGATGACTCCCAAAGCTAAGCTACTATTTGTTTCAACCCTTAACCCCTTTAGATGAGGATACCATTGAATTAAAATCACTTAGTAGCATGAGAAGCCACTTTAAAAGATGAAATTCATGGAGCAAATGCAATTTATATTGAAATTATGCATTCCACCAGTATCAAGTTTATTAGTTTTCTTCAAAGAAGCCCAATTTAAAGCAAGCAAAGAGTGAAACATGAATAAGCACATCTCTAGACATAATTTGATTTCAAGCATGCCAAATAACCAAAATACTAGTTATAAGAGGATGAGGACTAAACTTAATCTGTGCAACTTGAAGTTGAACTAAAAGACTACAGATTCCTAAAGAATGATGAAGAACCATGAAATGCGTACTTTTTTAAGTGTTACTACACAAGTAATTAATTAATTAATTTTATTAATTATGTTGTAAAAAGATTGCAAATGTTGCAACTAGTACATATATTGCAAACGACAAAAATGTAAATAGTGAAGATAAGATTTTTTTTGACATGGTTCGTTACTCTTCACCTACTCTACAAACACTTAGAGATTAAATAAATTAGTAAAGTATTAAAAAATACAAACAACAATTAATCGATACAAAGAAAGACTTTTTTTTTACTATTATCATAATGTGTTATATTCACTCCACTACATTGTGTTTAGCTAGCCCCCTTCAACTTTGTACTCATGAACTTCCCTTACAATTCCAAATCAATTTATTCTCGAAGATTTTGTATTCATCCTCCGGATAAACACTTGCACTTAAAGTGAAGCTTCCTTTAATCTATCTTATTGATCTTTTGCTTACTAACTCTCTTCGTATCTCTAAATTGATTTTCTCCAAAAGATATCGTATTGTTCCTTTAGATGAACACTTGAACTTAAATGATACTTAGAAAACTCACAAGTTCCCTAAGACTAGACGAGGCTATGAAAACTCTCTAAGCCTAAAAACATAAAATTCTCTTCTCACAATATGAGAAATACAATCCTTAAAGCTTAAAGCTTAATTTCCCCAAGAAATGATTGGGCTTTGTAGAAAAACATACTTTATATCAGCTTCCATGAAAACTCTCTAAGCCTCAAAAACATAAAGTTCTCTTCTCACAATATGAGAAATACAATCCTTAAACCCTAATTCCCCCAAGAAATGATTGGGCTTTGTAGAAAAACATGCTTTATATCAGCTTCCATGAAATCCTACATAATAAAGTTGATTTGAATCACTTTAGGAAACAAATACAGATTCATTACAAAAATACAATCTATCACCGAGTTATTGCAATAATTTTTTGAACTGATGTATAAATCTGGTCCAAGTTCTTTGACACTCCTTGGACACGATTTTGAACAGCTAAGAGTTATCATTTAAACTTACTACATATTGTCAATTAACTAAGGGAGAGTTAAAGAAAAGTTCCAGCATTAATTTCAATCAAATTTCATGATTTAAGGAGTAGTTGATAAAATATTTGATCCTGTTTTAACAAAACTTATGTATTTGGCCGAAAAAACAGTCCAAATTAATAAGCATGGATTAGACATGTTATGGACAGCTTACAATATGCATTAAATGCTGTCAAATAATCATCATTAACACAAAAACAAATGAGGAAAAATTCCATTCAATTCATTGAACCATTTCACACCAAAATAAGAACTTTCCTTAAATATTTGATATTTGTTGCAAAATATCAATATTTTCAGCTATTCCTCATGTCTGGTCATGAATGAGAAAATATTCAACACAATTAATAACAAAAATCAATCTTGAATATTTCCCAGAAACTCATTCAAATACATTTTATAAAAACAATGTTTAATCAAATAGAATAAGAAAAGAATCAATCATATATATAAAATGTTGAAAGGGATTAAGAGAATAAATTTCCCATTAACACTAAGCAATAAATGATGAAATTTCCTTCATATTTTCATCATATAAATATTAACACTAAGCAATAAATGATGAAATTTACGAAGAATATCAGATATGACTATTATGAAAATAATCATTGTAACATCCCCTAATTTAGACTTATGTTAAGCTAGAAAATGTTGATTTCGTATTCATCTTATAACGTAGAAGTGGAAAATTCGGTCTTAATTTTTTTTTAACTAATTAAATACTTCATAGTTGGAAATAACTTTATAAAATAAAGCTAAATGTTCAAATACCCCCACAAAATTAAAATATTAATTTTAGTCCATATACTAAATACTAATAATAAAGTATAAAGTCAATTAAAAGACTCAAATATGCATGCACAATATATGGATACAACTTAATATAGGTACATTTTTTTATGGCTAAAAGAATGAAAGAGAAAAAATAAAATGCAGCTCAGTAGTAAGAGAACAAGTTCAGATTTCCTTACAACATGAATAAAAGTTATTGCAATAATAGAAGGCTTCATGATAGAAACAGAAGTCTTCACACTTTCAAACCAATGATTCAATCTCCCTCTCAACTAGAACTTTATGTATTAGATGATCGGGAAAAAAAAAAATTAGACCTGGATCAAAAGTACTAGTGAAAGAATTTTTCTCCTACTCTATTGCAACATTAGCAACCATTAGCATAAGTGCAGTGACATATTCAACATGGTTGATAATGAAGTTTTCAACTAAAACTAGAGACCAAAAGGGCAACATAAAAGAAGAAGAGGGACAAGTGATTGCTCTTTTGAGTATTAGACACGAGACACAAATTACAGTGTGCATTTTAATCCCACGAAAATGGAGAAAAATTATAAAATTGATATGAATATAAAACATAAAAGTATAAATCAATGTTTCTACATCAACAACCGACTTTAAAACTTTCGAAAAAAATGACCTTTGTCATCAATTTTTGCAAATACTTGACACACGAAAAAAATTAAAGAAAAAATAAATTTAGCCAAAAATAGTCTATAAATCCAAGATATGTTTTAGAAATATGGAGTGAATGTAAGAAAAAGAAACTAGCAATTTTATTTCTAATAGAAAAATAATTTTGAAATTTAAATGTATTTTTAATTTTTATCAAAACAAAATCTCCTTATTTATGATGTAAAATCTCATTTTTATCAAGGGTAAAAGGATCATTTGGCCAAGAAAAAACATTTATATATATATACATCTATTTCTCTCTCTCTCTCGTCCTCTCCCCGACTCACCCTCACCCACTCGTCTCTCCCTCGTCGCATGGCCGAACGGATAGCAACGGGACCAGCAACTGTCGGCCCTCATTCCGCCCCGCCACCGAGCCCAGACGACGCAGCTGCCCAGCCGAGTCGACTGCCGAAGCTCCGAGGCCGTCGGACCGCCGCGTTGCCAAGGAGGAGCGAAGCTCAACCACGGCTTCCGTCGCTTACCGGTGAGGATTCCGGTAACGAAAAGTCGCGAAACTGGTGGCATTCGAATCCTCTCGTCGTGGGCTTTCCCCTAGTATATATTTTACGATCCTATTTTGCTCGGATTAAAAGTTGCTATTTTTGTGTATTTTTGAGCTCGTGTTTGACTTTTGATCTAACCGTTAGATTTTTTTTTTGATATTATTTTTGGAATGTACTCGGCAAATAGTGAAGTTTGATATATATATATATATATATATATTGACTATATTTGGTGATTAGCACGAAAAACCATATCTAACGGCTTAGATTTTATCTCGTTTTGCATGACACTGTTCTGGTGTCGACCCAGACCCGAACTGGTCGAATCATATGTCTAATATAGCTATTTTGAGTGCTAGGAGTTCGGTAAAGAGGTTTTTTTGTCGATTCAAAGCTTTGTTGAGGAGTTGATTTTTCACAAGTGAGCAATCGAGGGCCTGGAATTGGTTCCCGACCCTCCGAGCAATCGTTCAACAGCACATTGAGGAATCATTGGCATGATATCACTATTCGAGTGAGGTAGGGGTTCAATTACTGAGTTTTATACTTATTTTGATTTAAAACGTACATTATGACCTATTTCTTGAAAATGTCGATTTTCATGGAATTCAATAGTTTGATTGGATATTTGATAAATTTGTGAGCTGTTGAGATATATTAGATTGTTCTGAGATTGGTTGTTATGATTTTTATACGGGTTTAAAATTTTGATTTTGGGAAAATACAGTCATTATGCTCCCCGATTTTCTGTAAATCCTAGAATAATACCAAATGAGTATTAAAGCATGATTTCTTAAAATACTTGATGCATGGTTATTACACACTCTATGACATGTTGTACCTACCATAGGATCACGTACTTGAGTTCCATTTTAGCATCATGGTATTTAAATCGCTGGCGAGTTGCTGCAGTGCTAGGTGAGAGACCTAGGCCCCTGCGCAGTATTTGCTGACATACCTCTGGGTAGTGTCAGGATGCTGGGTACCTCTATTACAAAGGTATTACAGGACCATGATGGGAGGATGAGAGCTCATGTATATACTTGTACTTGGTTGATTTATGATATGTACAATAATGAACATGATTACTTATGATTTTGATTTCTTTGCAAACTTATTTTATAAATAGATTTTGGAAAGATGCTAACTATGCAGGTTTGAAAAGTTGCATTTATACCAAAAAGGGTAATTGAAATTCCTACTGAGCATAGGAATACTCACCCTCTTTCTTTCCCTTCTCAGGTGATTTACAGTGCGATTTGGGTAGCTCCGAGGCGGAGTAATCCAAGAATAAGTTTATCCAAATTTTGTAGTTGGTAATTACTTAGATACTCACCTTGGATTTGTAATAATATTTAAGGCTCATACTTTAGATTTAGCCTGTATTATCTATGATGCCCACTGGTGATGACGATATGATACATATTTATATTTTATTACTATTATTAACAGTTTATGTCTAGTGGTGATCATAAACTGTGGGAATTTATAATTTGAACTATTTTTGTAAACTAGTTGTCATCTTTTTTTTTTTGAAGAATTGCAGTTTCATTTATTTTCTAAAATAAATTATGAATTTCCACTTATGAAATTCTTTTTTTGCCACTGGCCTGGAGTTTGGGTCGTGACATATGATGTCAATATGAATTAACTAGATTGAAGACCCACTTACCCCAATTCAATCTCCAAAAACTTCTAAGCTTTTTCCCAAGCCTTTGTGTGTGCGATGAAAGTTTTACGCAGTTTTTATTTTTATTTTTTTACTTTATTTATTGATTATTGTAATTTTTTTAAAAAAAATTATTTGTATTTTTATAAAGTATCCACAATCAATTTAGCTTTAACACTATCATTGGTAGCCCTTTTGATGTCATGGATTGGTGACATATAGATCTAAATTACTTAAGAACAACCACATAAGTATTAGTGTAGGCAACTTTATTTAATCACGGGGCTTGTTCTCTGCTAGGTCTCAATAAAAAATCAAGTCAGGGTTTATTAGTTAGAAATTAATCCAAGAAAATCATTTTGCTTCAAGATCAAATAAATACAATTTCCAAAAATTAAAAATAATAATTTAATTAAACAATCAAGTATATAAAAGAAATAACTTAGTCATCTTCAAATTGTCTTAAAAACTTTCTATCACAATACATACCATTTATATATGAGAAAACATTTGCTAATAAAACACATAAAATAAAATAGATTAAACGGAATAAATTCCGAAGACTTTCCTTAAGGAATCAAATTTAATATAATCAAGAGTTTTGGTGAAAATGTATGCATCTGCTTCTTTTTTCTTTTTTTTTATTAACATATTATTATTTTATTTCTAACCAATACCTTAATAAAGTGATCGTAGATTCAATTATAGAGGTGAAGCACACATACTTGACCAAATTAACGTATCTTTTTCCTTGTAACCATGAGTTCATTAATATTACCTATAATGAAGTATGATAATTTTTCTTCACAAGCTTAGAGATAATCTCTCTATTCTGTCGATATTGCAATATTGTCAAGTGATATTACAACATGATAATCAGATAATATAATGTTGTCAAGATGTGTCCAAGATGTGTCGTAACTTGCGAATCATCTACAACTTCAACAGTAAAGTTGTTTCAATCATCTACAATAGGTAATGCAATGTTATCCTCCTTCGAATGAAGTGACGTACATATAAGTAAGATCAGAATATACTTACTTTATGTATATGGCCATTCTCATAAGAATATAGTAGATTAGGTACAAATTGTTTAGTTAAATTAATTAAAGTGAAAGATAGATAAAAACAAGATAAGTGAGATGTCTGGGCAACTAATAATTCTAGGCAATTCTTCTCTTGAATTTTTCTATTTCACTTGCATTTTTAATTTTTGCTTTTAAATTATTACTTTAATTGTTTATTTTTGTTTTAATTAGGATAATTTACATAAAGTTAGACTGCAATTAATTTTAGTAATTAGCCTTGAATTAGTATTCAATTCTTGTGTGCTGATAATTCTTACTTACAATATATTTTTTGTTTGCGATATAATGCAGATGCGATTTTTAGTGTTAAAAGCACACACAATATCATCTTCTTGATTGTGCATGATGGTGCAGTTACTCAACATTATCATTGGAATAGTTTCTATAGCTCAAAAACATTGTTTGGAAGAACTTAGGAAAAAAAAGAAGGAGAAAGGCAGATTGTCATTTTTTTTTATATATTTGAAATATACGTCATTTTTCATAGATCTGTTAAGAATATTTCTCTATTTCATAATGAATAGAAAATATTCGTTAATAATTAGTGTGGGACCCGTTCCCAAATCATACACCACGTGGACGATTAAGTGGTAGAACAGGTCACAAACAGGACACACCGTCCGACATGTGTCGAGAGTGACTAGCTAAAGGCCACGAGAGTCGCACGTGGTACCACATCGTCCATTGGGCTGTCCGAGGTTAGAGCCGAGCCCATCCCAGACCGTGGATGGACTCGGCCTAGTCCGATTCTTACCTCGACAGATGGGGGTCGGAAACCCCAAGGGTCTTCCACCAGAGTACAATGGAAAGCAACTCACAGCTCCAGACCCAGACAGAGCATTTAATGCGATCTTGAGTAGGTGTGCGCAGGAGGCAAGTCGTCCTGACAGAACGGCGATTTGTCCATATCTCGCCCCTGACAGACTCGAGCCATAGGGGATGGCAGAAACTAGGCTACAGCGGTGTAGAGGGGATCACGGTAATCTCGGCCCGTGACCTCTGGAGAAAGTCTTGACGAAAAAGGTATTCGCTCCTGAGATTGAGAACCAGGAGGTTTACAATTTCAGGCTTATATATATATGAGCCATGCGTCCCTAAAAGAAAGGCATATACGCATATGAAAAAGAAGTATTTTTAAAAAAAGTTTATAAGCAAGAGAAAAGACATACTCATACAGAGAAAAACTGAATCTTTGCTACTCAATCTCAGGGGTAAATATCTTACTTAAGCATCGGAGAGTCTTTGCAGGTGGCCACTCCCGCCCCTCTGACCCTCCCGAAGCCGGGAGCATTTTGAGATAGCAATGATACGAAGACAGTTGGAAGGTGTAACATCAGTAGTTCAGCGATACGTGGATAGTTGGTGGAAACCGCTCCAACAATTAGAAAGATATCTGAGTATTAAATATACATATTTAAATATGGTTCATTCACATTTCAACTAGATAAAAAATATGAAGTTTTCACATCTTAATGAGATTTTATGCCCTATTCACATTATTCTATTTGATTGGCCCATACCCTATTATAGGTGCCCAAAATGACTAAGAGCCGAAGTCCAATATTTCCTATTAAGGTTTTTAATAAATTTATATTCTCCCAAACAAACTCAATATTACGTCCCATACATTGCACTGATTGTACGAGTGAAGGCAATCATTCGACATAACATCTTTTAAATTCATCTAAATCATAAGATATAACAAGTTAATCATAAAACTTAAAAGATTATTAAAGTCATTTATCAAGAATAAAACATATGGATTTATTTTTTCCTACTGATGTGTTGTGAAGTTCGGAAGATGAGAACAAAAATAAAAGAAAAAAACAAAAAAAATAAAATTACCTTGCATTTGGATTGTAAATTCAATTTATATCTTGTATTTTAATTATTATTAACATTAATTTTTAGATTTAGAGCTTGTAAAAAATTTATATTTTCTGTAGGTCAAACATTGATCATAATGTTTTCTAAAATATCCTATAAAGTATATAATACATATACATATATATAGAAGTTTTAATTTAGAACTTAGCTAAAATTGATAAATATGTTTATAAGAAATATTCGATATTTATAAATTTTTTCATTTTTTTATATTATTATTTTTAGTATTTTTTTTTAGCTATTAATTTTAATTTAAATTAGATATTAAAATATATATTCTTAAAGTTTAAAAGGGTATTTTAGTAAATTTAATAGTAAAAATTGGTGTTTGACTAAGAGAAGATATAAAATTATTATATCAAAACTAAATGTTAATGTTAATAATAACTAAAATTCAAAGTATAAAGTAAAGAAATAGTCAAAACACAATATATAAAAATGTAATTAAATCTTGAAGTGTAGATATTCTCAATATGGTAGTTTTTTTAATAATAAAATATAGCAATTGATAATACGTGTTGATCTTATTTTAAAATAAAGTAAAATAAATTAATCATAACAATGAATCATGTTGTAAAAGGAAAAACAAATTAGTGGAGATGATTTTAATTTATCTGATAACTTTCCCGTTAGTATGAACAGAGGTCTTCTATCTTTCCTGATTAAATTGTACTATCTCAAGTTTATATGTAACTATCAGTAGAATTTAATGTGCACTAACAGAGCTAATAATATCCCTAGAAAGAAAACCATAGTCAGTAATAATGCCATAATAATCAATACAAAGAACAACAAATCAAATGACAAGCCATAATGGTGAACAACATCCACAAATTAGATCTTTATCTTCAAAAACACCAACAACCTTCAGATTTGATTTTATATCTTAGTGATTTGATCACCCATCCTCTTATGAGAAATTCCACTTGGACAAATCTATTCAAACTGATTATCTTATTTTGTTATTGCTGAAGATTGATGTGAAGAATGACCAAAACTGAAACAAATAGATAAAACCAAAAACCAAATTTCAGACTTGAGTCATTTACTTTAGTGTTATATTGTTTAATAGAAATAATTATAATTTGATGTGTAAATTTTAGTTGTTCTCAATACTGAAATATGATTCAAAACAACTCTTATTTTACATACCTTATTCCCTTTTAAAAAAGAAGTCTTATGGATTTTTTATTTTTTATTTTTTTTGAGGTCCAAGTCTTTCCAGTCTCATTTCCTTCAATTATTTCTATTGCGTTGTACGTGGCCCCCTACTAGAGAAGAACAGTTCATATTGTAAAGAATTTGTAATCTAATTGAATTATCCTATTTTAGTAAAACTATGTATAATGTTCATAAAGAAAATAAAGTAAACTAATACGTAAAGATAATTATAAATATGAAAAATATGAAAAACTTAATTATGAAAATTAAAAAATATATAATTATAAATAGTTGATAATCAATCAACTTTAATGAAGTATGTATTGAAAAATGGGGATGAGAATGGCCTCAAATTCATGGGAGTGTGTAAGTATATGGAAAAAAAGAGTTTGAATTGAAATTAGGTCAATTTATGAATTAATTTCATAATAAATAAATAGCAACAGTAGAAATTAATTACAGTGTGAATTGAAAAAAAATAAAAAAAAAAGTCTAAATTATCGCATCATAAATAAGTTACTCATTATAACGATTAAATACATTAGAATTTTTTATAGTACAATCACTAATCTCGTCATAGTTATCTCATCCAAATTAAACAATACAAAGATGGGAAAAATAATGTGATGCCTATTAAAGAAGTAATCATAAATGCAGGACGGAGCCACATGGAGCCCATTTTCTTATAAATAGTATATAATTTCTTTTTTTTTTTTTCTAGAATTAAGTTTTGTCTCCTTTAAATTTAGCCTTTGTCCCTATCAACTTGAAAAATTAAGTTTTGTCTCTTTTATTTATAGATATTATTTTACTCAATTAGAATTTATCATCCATGTATTTTTATGGTAAAAAATTGAATAAAAAAATATTAAATAATAAGAATTTTTTCTAATTATTCAAATTATAGTAGCTGTTAGAATATTCTAACAGCTAAAAATACTACTTATATATAAGTTAAAAAAATACTTATTGAATTGGAAACCATATATATATATATATATTTATATATCTTACAACCTACTAACTAGGTAAGAGTTTTTAAATGAAAATTCATTGATACTCTTAAAATAAAAGGTTGTGTTTTGTAAATTAATAGACAAGGATTAATTACTTTGTTGATCCCTGAACTATTACAAAATTCTTGTTTATTCAGTGCTTTAAACTTAAAACCAATTATCCTCAAATCAACTAAAAAAAATAAGAAAGTCATTTTTAAGATTTCCATTACATCTTTAATGGAAAATTATTAATAAATTTTTTTCCTAAAGTTTTGGGAACAATGTTGAAATTAACTTATTTATGAAATTACTATTATGCCCTTTTATTTAGCAAAATAAGTATCTAGGGACTAATAAAAGAAAAACTTTAAATCGTCGGACTAAAACAAGAAATAATTACACTTAGGGATTAAAACAATATTTTCTACATAGTTTATGAACCAATAGAACAATTAATCTAGCATTAAATTAAGTGTAAAAATTTAAAAATATAAAGACAGGATGCCTTCTATGTTCATCACTCAATATACACCACGAAAAGTATAAAACACAACATTTACTGCTAATTTTAATCTATGTAGTTGACCTATATGGCTTTCAATCTTATCTTATTTTGATAATAACAACCATGTGATTTAGTTACTAATAACTGGCTTGAGTTTGTAGTTATGAAATTGAAAAAAAAAATTGATAAAACTCAAGAAATGAAGTTCTCAAGAATAGAGCATCATTGATAAAAGATGAATGTGAAGAATTAAGATTTAAGACTAAGTCTAAATAGATTAAAATTCATTTCCTAGTCTTGTACTTGATTTATTGCATTGCACAAAATATTCTCTTTGATATGGCTCAAAAATCTTTCAAATGATTTTTCAAACGAATCTTCAAAGAATTAGCTAAACTTTAAATCCATTGATTGTTTAAAAATAAATATCATTTCTAATCTAGCCCAAATATTCTCAAAAGTCCATTTGCTTAAAGTTAAAAATGTTTTGGAAAATGAAGTTTTAAAAATGACCAAATCAGTTCAAAGAAACAAAAAATCCTTTGTTTCTGATTGTTTTGGTCGATCGAGCTTGGTCAACCAAAATAAAGGCCAAAAAATGGTTGTTGGAGTTGAACTGGCATTTCAGACTCTAACGGCTAATTTTTTGGTCGACCAAAAATATTTCTGGTCGACTAAAATATTAGCAGCAAGATACCAACGGTCGAAGGCAAATTTTTGAAGATGCCTTTAAATAGGGCCAAGTTTGATGACTTAAAAAGAGAGAATACGAACCTATATTGATACCCAATCAGTTTCTAAGTAAAAAAGTTCTTTTTACTTAACTATAATTTTCAAATCTATTTGAGTTATTCTTAGAGCATCTTTTGTACATTGTTCTCAATTCACCTAAGCTTATATTGTATTATTTCTTTGAGAGGTGATTCTTTGAGTGAGTGTTTACTTGTATTTTTATAACAACATTATTGAGAGGTGAGGTTGGCACCGGAGTCATAAACAACCCGATATAAGTGAGGTTAATACCGGATTCTAAACAATCTGTGGTTAGGGGTAATAGAGCTGGATTCAAGAATATTGTAAATGCGTGGGTGTGCCTAAGAAGAAATCACTCCGGATTGTACAAGGGGTCAGTCAAGCCCATAATCTTGATCCGATAGTAGAAAGCTCTAAGCAAGTTGCAGAGAGCCGGAGACGTAGGCAAACTGTCGTGTTTGTCGAACTTCATAAAAATAGCATTTGCATCTCTCTATCCTTATCTCTTTAATTTATTTACTTTGATTTTGTACTTATTTATTTGCTATTTTTGCTTGTCTTATTCATTATTTACTCAATCTTGTTACTTTATTCAAAAAGTTTGTAAAAGTCTTAAAAACCCAATTCACCCCTTTCTTGGGATTTTTATTCTTGGGACAACAATTGATATCAGAGCTTGGTTCTCAATTTTCTAAAACTTAACCGTTCTTGAGATGACTAATCCAAACAACTTTTCTTTTCAATATGAGGGGTTGTCACCTTCCAAACCACCTTTCTTTAATGGAAATGAATTCAACTATTGTAGAAGTCATATAGACATATCTCTTAGTTCCATAGATTTTGATTTATGGTATATTATCACTAGAGGTCCATTAAAAATGACAAAGATTGTTAATAGAGTTGAAGTAGAAAAAGATATTGAGGAATATGATGAAAAGGATAAAATATCTTTTACCAAAAATAGGAAAGCTAGAAACATTCTTATGTGTGGTCTAGATAGGAACGTATACAATAATGTTGAAAAAGCTAAGGATACTCATGAATTGTGGAATATGTTTGAAGTATCATATCAAGAAACTAATTCCATGAAGGAAACTAGAATTAATATTTTCACAAGAAAATATGAGTTATTCAAAATGGAAAAAGATGAATCTATTTCTCAATTGTTTACTAGATTTACCTCAATCATTAACTTTCTTGGTGCTTTAGGAAAAATCTTTCCAAATAGTAAGTTGGTGAGTAAGATTCTTAGAAGCCTCCCTCAAGCATATAGAAGTAAGGTGGTAGCTATTCAAGAAGCAAAGGACCTTAGCAAACTTACTCTTGAAGAACTTATAGGTTCCCTCATGACCCATGAAATCCTTATGAAAGAAACTAATTAAGATGAAGGAGAAGAAAAAAAAAAAGAAAGGAATCGTTCTTAAAGCCACCCTACAAGAAAGCAATGAGGAAGAAGAAGAATTCGCGGATAGTGAGCTAGAAGACATTGTTTTACTTACTAAAAAGTACAAGAAGTACTTAAATTTCAAAAAAAAAGAGTTTCAAGAAAAACATCAAAGGCAATGACTTCCGAGAGAAGAAAATGAAGGATGATCCCATCACCTGCTTTGAATGCAAGAAGCCGGGACATATGAAGAACGAATGTTCTTTGGGAAGAAAAATGAAGAAGAAGACAATGAAGGCCACTTGGGATGATAGTGAAGAAGAAGAGTCCAATAGAGAAGAATAAGAAAAAATTGCCAACATGTGCTTCATGGCAATAGAAAATGAGGTAAGCTCACTTGAACCTAAAAGTAAATTTCATGATGTTAGTGATACTAGTAGTGAGTTTAATGATAGTGATTGTGATTGTGATTTATCATATAAAAACTTGTTGAGTGATTTTAATGATTTATACAAAAACTATGAAAAACTCATTTTCAAGAACAATGCTCTTAAAAAGGCAATTCTTGGTTTATCAAAAATAGTTGAAAAGTTTACCAAAGAAAAGGAAGTAAAATTACCTTGTAGTAGTTGTGATATTTTGTCAAAAAACAAAAACACTTCCTTAAATGACAAGATTTTTGACTTAACTAAAATTATCCATAAATTTACAAATGGAAAGAAAAACTTTGACATGATGCTTGGTGGACAAAAATATATTTTTGATAAAGGAGGTATAGGGTACAAATTTTTTATAAAACAAAAATACCTCAAGAACTATTTTGTGAAAACTAGTACAAGTGACACAAAGCACACTTGCACTTATTGCAATCAAGATGAGCATACTAGTTTTTCATGCTTTGTAAAGAAAAATGCATATTTTGGTATAAAACTAGCTTAGATACCAAAAGAATCTAGAACTAACACTCAAGGACCCAAATTAGTATAGGTACTAAAAATCAAAGTTTGATTCTTACTTGTAGGTACAAAAGAAGTACTTTTGGTTCTTAGATAGTGGTTACTCCAAACACATGACCGGAGACTACTCCTTACTCTTATCATTCACAAAAAGAAGTGGAAGACAAGTCACATTTAGAGACAATGCTAAAGGTAAGATTTTGGGTATAGGTAACATTGGTACTACATCCTCACCCATTATAGAAAATATTTTACTTGTTGATAGTCGCAAACACAATTTGCTTAGTATAAGTCAACTTTGTCATAAAGGTTATAGAGTTATTTTTGAGCCTTCCAAATGCTTGATTGAGGATACTTGTTCAAAAGAAATTATTTTTGAAAGGGAAAGAAAAGACAATGTTTACACTATTGATATTGAAAAATATTTTAGTTAAGATAAATATTTTTCGACTTTAAAAGATGATTCTTGGCTTTGGCATAGAAGACTTGGACATACTAGCATGAATACTATTTCTAAACTTTCAAAGAAAAACCTTGTTAGTGGTTTACCGAGTTTACTTTTTGAAAAAGACAAGATGTGTGATGCATGCCAATTTGAAAAACAAGTAAAAAGCTTTTTTAAATCCAAAAACGTCATTACTACTTCTAGACCCTTGCAATTACTTCACATGGATCTATTTGGACCATCAAGAGTAGCTAGTCTTGGTGGAAAACATTATGCCTTTGTGATAGTTGATGATTTTTCAAGATTAACTTGGGTTCTATTTATTGCTCATGAAAACAATGTTTTAAATGTACTTACTACTTTTTGTAAGAAAGTACAAAATGAAAAAGGCTACACCATCACATCTATTAGAAGTGATCATGGTGGTGAGATTGAAAATGATGAATTGAAAGCTTTTTGTTGTAAAAATAGTTTTGATCATAATTTTTCCACTCCTAGAACTCCATAACAAAATGGAGTTGTAGAAAGAAAGAATAGAACCTTACAAGAAATGGCACGAAGTATGCTAAATGAAAATGGTTTGCCAAAATATATTTGGGCCGAAGCAGTTGTGCCGCTTGTTATATTGTGAATAGAGTTATGATAAGGCCAATATTGAACAAGACATCTTATGAGCTTTGGAAATGTAGAAAACCCAACATTGGTTATTTCAAAGTTTTTGATTGTAAATATTTTATTTTGAATACTAAAGATAATTTGGGAAAATTTGATTCAAAATCTGATGTTGGTATTTTTCTTGGATATTCTACTACTAGTAAAACTTATAGAGTTTTCAACAAAAGAACATTGATAGTAAAAGAATCTATGCACATTGTTTTTGATGAATCTAACACTCTCCATGAAGGGAGAAATATAGATAACGATAATGTTGTAGGTTTGGAATAAAGCTAAAATGAATTAAGTGTCGATGAAAGATCAAATGAAGAAGAGGACATCCAACTACAACAAGACAAAAGTCTTAAAGAAGAAAGATACGACAATGGTAATATTCTAACTATTCCTTAAGATTTAAAATTTAGTCATGCTCATCCTAAAGGCCAAATTCTAGGTGATCCCTTATAAGGTGTCACAACTAGAGCATCACTTAAAAATATTTGCAACAACTTAGCTTTCCTTTCTCAAATTGAACCCAAAAATTTTAAAGATGCTGAAAAAGATGAATTTTGGATTTTAGCAATGCAAGAGGAGCTAAATCAATTTGAAAGAAGTGATGTATGGGAATTAGTTCCAAGACCTAGTGATCATTCAGTTATTGGAATAAAATGGGTCTTTAGAAACAAATTAGATGAGCATGGAGTGATTGTGCAAAATAAGGCTAGATTAGTGGCCCAAGGTTTCAATCAAGAAGAAGGCATCAATTATGAGAAACTTTTGCACCCGTAGAAATATTAGAATCCATTAGAATACTTTTAGCATTTGCATGCCATAAGAATTTTATTCTTTACCAAATGGATGTTAAGAGCACATTTTTAAATGGATATATTTTAGAAGAAGTTTATGTAGCCTAACCCCCCGATTTTCAAAATCATAAGTATCCGAATTATGTTTACAAATTGAAAAAGGCTTTATATGGTTTAAAACAAGCTCCTAGAGCTTGGTATAATAAATTAAAAAACTTTTTGATTTCAAATAATTTTTCAATAGGAAAAACGGATACTATTCTTTTTATTAAGAAGAAAGGGGTGGACATGATAATTGTCCAAATCTATGTTGACGATATTATATTTGGAGCCACTGATGTGAAGAATTCTCTAAGTGCATGTATAGTGAATTTGAGATGAGTATGATGGGAGAATTGAACTTCTTTCTTGGGCTTCAAATAAAACAATCCAAAAAAGGAATCTTCATCAATCAAGCAAAGTACATCAAAAAGCTACTCAAGAAGTTTGATCTTGAACATTCAAAACCAATGAACTCGTCAATCAAGCTTGACAAAGATAAAAGCGATAAAGTAGTAGATATTACTAAATATTGATGTATAATCGGATCCTTACTTTATCTTACTGCTAGTAGACCGGATATCATGTTTAGTGTTTGTATGTGCTAGATATCAATCTAATCCTAAAGAATCCCATCTTAGTGTGGTTAAACGTATTTTAAAATATTTGCATGGTACTATGAATATAGGATTATGGTATCCTAAAGGCACATACTTTAATATCTCAAGTTATTCGGATGTAGATTTTGCCGGGTGCAAAACCGACCGAAAGACACAAGTGGTACTTGTCACTTTTTGGGATACTCACTAGTTTCTTGGTTTAGCAAGAAATAAAATTCAGTTGCTCTTTCCACCACCGAAGCGGAGTATATATCTGCGGCTAATTGTTGTGCACAAATTCTTTGGATGAAACAAACACTTTTAGATTTTGGTATGAAATTGGCACATATGCCTATTAAATGTGATAACACTAGTGCTATAAGCTTATCTAAAAATTCTATTTTGCATTCACGAGCTAAGCACATTGATATAAGATACCATTTTCTTAGTGATCACACGCAAAAAAGTGATGTTTCTCTTGAATTTGTTTCTAGTGAAAAATAATTAGCGGACATTTTTACAAAATCTCTTGGTGAAGAACGATTTTGTATGATTAGAAGAGAACTTGACATGCTTGATTTTGATGAAATTTCCTAATTTTACTCTGTCATATTTTTTTTTAATCTTTGTCCCTTCTCATTTTATTTGACCAAATCTGAAACTCTCAATTGATTCTTCAAAAATATGTATTTTCTGTGCGTTTTCGTCAAATCTGAAACTTTTCAGATTTTGGTCGACCAAAACCGATGGTTGCTTCAGACATGTGAAGCTGTGCTGTTTTGCTGATTTTCATATTTTGGTCGACCAAAATTAAAATTGGTCTACCAAAACTGTTCGTCACTCGTTTTTCTAAGCCCAGCCCGAGACAGTTTTTATGGTCTTTTCTTTGTGTTTTCTCTCATCCCTCTCACACAAAACTCTTATCTCCTGAACAAAAACCCTTACCCTTTATCCCATTTGCTTCTAATCTTGATTTCTATGAGTGTTTACTCCAATTTCTTCAAAATTTCATCCCTTCTCCCACTAAATCGGTTTTGCTCATTCCAATTTTGTGATCAATCTGCCTATTCCTTCTCTCTTTCTTGCTCAAATCCGTGATGCCATTCAAAGCTCGTGCCAACAAGAGGTCAGGGGAGAATGTCATCGGAAAAGAAGATGAAAGGAGATCAAAATCAAGGTTTGACACTCCTCTTTTCACTAATCCTAGAATTATTGACGATTTCCAAAATAATTTTACTAAAAGAGCTTTAGTGAATAGAAGAAGTGTGGATTGGATAGCTATAAAAAAACTAGTAGGTTGGAGACATATATTTCATAGGATGGGTTGGGTTTCATTTTCTAGCATTAATGGATTGATTTACCCTAGGTTGGTAAAAGGTTTTTATGCTGCTATGAACCTAAAAAGTGAAATTCATGAAATCACTTGTACTCTTAAAGAGAAGATTATTATTATGAATGTGAGTGATCTTTATGTTATTCTAGAAATACCCAATAAAGATAGTCATCCAATTGATCTTATAGGAGATTTTGATGAGGTGACAACTTTGAAAACTCTAGCTAGGGATAGCAGTTATTATCCAAATTGTACCGCAAATCATTTGAATTATCATAGTCGACTCCTTCACCACTATATCACCTACAACATTCGTCCTCGTACTGGCCATAGAGAGATAGTCCATCCTCTTGATATTTTCTTGATTAATTCTATACACAAGGGGAAAGCTATAAATTTAGAACATATCCTTTTGACTCAAATGAGGGAAGCTGGTTCTAAGAAGACGGAGCATCTTCCTTATGGAATTTTGCTTACTTGAATCTTTAATCATTTTGAAATTCCTCTTCATGATGAGTCCATCAAGAAAAAACCAATGTCTCCTTATGATAGAACTGTCGTCAAGCGCATGCATTGGTTCTTTAATGAGACCAACGGTACTTAGACATACAAGGGGCCAGAAAAGGCCGGTGATCCTAGTGTACCCATTGAGACTCATGATTATGGTGATAATAAGAAAGGTGACCCATCTACTGCTTCTAGAACTCCTCCCTCGTTTAACTTTGAAGAAGCTTTTCAACTTATGAATGCATGCTTAGACACTCTTGTTGTAGACTTTAATGCATTCAAGGAAGATCATGGTAGGCAAATTCAAGCTCTTCAAGACTCTCAACAAACACAGTTTGATCGCCTTTTTAAACACCAACAAGAAATGTGGAACTATATGCGTCAAGGACAAAATCCTTCTCTATCCTAGAGTCTTTCTCTTGCTTATTTACTTATGCTTTGCATGTTCTTTTATGGTGTGTTAGTATGTTATTTTTGAACCTTTTGAACTCTATTTGTATGTCTTCTTATTATGGATGATGGAACCTTGTGTGAGACTTATGTCTATCTTCGATTATGATCTATTATTCTCACTATGCCTATGAGACTTTTGTATCTTCAATTCTTTTTGTTGATTTCAAAAGGGGAAAAAATATTCATGATTTTTGTTACTTAATGTATGCATAAATTGAGTTAAAAGGGGGGAGATTTTTTTTTAAAATTTCCATGTATATGTTGAGAGGGAGTTTCTAAAAATAATGGTAAGGTCATGTATGCTAATTAAATTGTATCATTATTTTTATTTTAAAAATCAATGTTTGTCATCATCAAAAAAGGGGAGATTATTGACCTATGTGGCTTTTAATCTTATCTTATTTTGAAAATAACAAACATATGATTTAGATACTAATTACTGGCTTGAGTTTATAGTTATGAAGTTGAACAAGAAATTGATAAAACTCAAGAAATGAAGTTCTCAAGAATAGAGCATCGTTGATAAACCTCAAAAGATGAAGACGAATGTAAAGAATCAAGATTCAAGATCAAGTCTAAATAGGTTAAAATTCATTTCTTAGTCTTGTACTTGATTTATTGCACTACACAAAATATTCTCTTTGATATGTTTCAAATGATTTTTTAAACGAATCTTCAAAGAATTAGCTAAACTTTAAATCCATTAATTGTTTGAAAATAAATAGCATTTCTAATCTAGCCCAAATATTCTCAAAAAGTATATTTTCTTAAAGTTAAAAATGTTTTGGAAAAAGGAAGTTTTAAAAATGACCAAATCAGTTCAAAGAAACAAAAAATCCTTTATTTCTGACTGTTTTTGGTCGACCAGGCTTGATCGACCAAAATAAAGGCCAAAAATGGTCGTTGGAGCTGAACTGATATTTCGGACTCCAACAGCTAGTTTTTTGGTCGATCAAAAATATTTCTGGTCCACCAAAATGTTGGCAGCAAGATACCAATGGTTAAAAACTGCTAGTTCTTAAAGATGTCTTTAAATAGAGCCAAGTTTGATGATTTAAAAAGAGAGAATATGAACTTATATTGATACCCAATCAGTTTCTAAGTGAAAAAACTCTCTTTTACTCGACTATAACTTTCAAATCTATTTGAGCTATTCTTATAGCATCTTTTATGCATTGTTCTCAAATCACCTAAGCTTATATTGTATTATTTCTTTGAGAAGTGATTCTTTGAGTGAGTGTTCACTTGTATTTTCATAAAAACATTATTGAAAGATGAGGTTGGCATCGTAGTCATAAACAACCGGTATAGGTGAGGTTGACACTAGATTCTAAACAATCCGTGGTTAGGCGTAATAGAGTCAGATTCAAGACTATTGTAAAGGCGTAGGTGTGTCTAAGAAGAAATCACTCCGAATTGTACAAGGGGTTGGTCAAGATCTTGATCCGATAGTGGAAAGCTCTAAGCAAGTTGCTGAGAGCTGGGGACATAGGCAAACCGTCGTGTTTATCAGACCTCGTAAAAATAGCATTTGCATCTCTCTATCCATATCACTTTAATTTATTTACTTTGATTTTGTGCTTATTTATTTGTTATTTTTACTTGTCCCATTCATTATTTACTCAATCTTGTTACTTTATTCAAAAAGTCTGTAAAAGCCTTAAAAACCCAATTCATTCCCCCTCTTGGGATAGCTATTCTTGGGACAACATATGTTTATTTCTTAACTTTAATCTAACTAATGTTTCAGGTTCAAGTAGAAAATATTAGTATACACAAGTCCACACATTAGTCAATGCATTGACTGCTAATCAACAACACTGAGAAAACATGTAGAAAAATACAAAACGATGTGCCGAATGAAAAAATATAAATGTAACAGTAAGAATAAGACCTATTTTAGATAGTTTAATGGAATTTTTGTATGATTAGCCCCTAAATTTTTTTGTTGATTTGTAATGTATACCACCATGAACTTTTTTTTTGGATAATTAGGACCGTGAATTTATTAAACTGTTGCAAACTATATATTTATGTTAATGGCTGTCAAATTTTGGATGGATTTAGATATGTGCTAGTCATTTGCAATTTTTTTTAAGACATCATGGTCATCTCACTTGATTTTAGAGGCAAAAATAACAAATGAGAGTTTGGAAGGAAAAAATAGTTTTGAAATTCAAATTTTTAAACAATTAGAGAATAAACAAATTAATTCTAAATTATAATGACACACTCAATTTAACAATGCTAAACTTCAAAAATAAATCTATTGATTTTTTTGAAAAAAATAAAATATTGCTTGAATTTTAATATGAAAATATTTAATAAAAAGTAAAAATGTTAAATTAATAATATAAATAATATAGTCTTTAAAAATAACTCAAAAATTATTAAAAATACTTAAACTACTCATAAAGATAACTCAACGTTTAAGTGAATCAAATTTTGTTTATCTTTTAATTTTTGAAAAATTTGAATTTCAAAACTAGTTTTTCCTCTCTAAACTCTCATTTGTTATTTTTGCCTCCAAAACCAAGTGAGATGACCATTATACCTTAAGAAAACTTGCACATGACTAGCACATGTCTAAATTCGTCCAAAATTTAACAGACATTAACAAAAATGTGTAGTTTGTAATAGTTTTATAAATTCAGGGTCCTAATTGCCAAAAAACAAATCAGGAGATATATTATAAATCAACGAAAAATTCATGGATTAATTATGCCAAAAACCATAGTTTAATCGGCCATATAAGATCTACCATCTATAGATAGTTACACATATGGATAGTCAAAGATCTCTTATCATTAATAAGGAGTTCGATGAGATTGATTATAATGAACTATTTTGATGTTATTTGTATTAGATGAATATGGAATTGTAATTAACCAAACACACATCCTAGATTATTCATGTTAAAGTGATAGATTCGAAATTATTGAATATACTTGAATCTATGAGTATAGTGATTGAAGACTAGATGATTGAACTGAAGGTGGAAGCGTAAAAGACGAATTGTGTGAGGCTGAAAGGTTAGATCTTCCATAACCTAAAGCCTAAAACTAGGGGTGAATAGATTTCCTCTTAACCACCCAAACCGCTCAAGTCAAACTACATCGCATAGTATAATGTCATTTTTTTTACTTTGTAGTGTGGTTTGAGGTTCAGTTTTTCTTTATTATCACAGTGTGGTGTGGATTACAGAATAAAATTTATATTTCTATAATAAACTGTACCACATCGCAGATACATGTACATCCAATTTAAATATATATATATATATATATACATAAATTCACATATAATATACTAAAATCTAAAACCTAAATTTTCTTGAAATAAGTTGTGAATGAAACTTGGAGAATCTTTGAGAAAGTCAAACGAATTAAGACTTACTAATAATTTAATTTTTAACTTTGTCGTTTATTGTTTGAAATGATGTTTAAATTTTTGAACTTTAGACATTTGTACTTTATTATATTTTAATTGGGTTGTAATATTGTGTTTTATTAAGATGTTTGTTAGACAAGTATGAATATATGAATGCGTAACTTTCTTAAATATTTTAGGTTTGTATTAATTTTTAAATGATTTTGTTTTAGTAGTAATAACTTTTTTAAGATTATTTTTTTAATTTGGCCCAATTTTATTGAGGCTCATGTCAAAGGTCCAAACTATATAAACTGCACCGTATCAAATCACATAATGTGGTGTGATTTGGTGGAGTTAATAGGTTTTTTTAAACTATAGTGGTTAAAATTTCTTTCTACCACACTTTGTGGGTTGGTTAAGAATTTGAATATTATACTGTCTAATCCACACTGCACTCACTCTACCTAAAGCATACTCTAATGGAGTTCTCTGTTAGTGATGATAGTAAACGGAGAAAGTATAAATGAATTATTTTAGGTGTGAGGACTATAACCTTAATATTAACTATATATATTACTTAGTTAGGGTATTTATCAAACCTTATTAGGTAGACTAATCAGTATTTATATTTAGTATTCATATCTAATTAGATATTCTGATCCAACTCGAATAAATCACTTAATTGGATCCACATAGAAACAATATAGCCTAATATAATTATAATGATATGTGACCAGTTTTAATTAACTCTTAATATAAATGGACTTGTACTACTAGTTATAGACTTATTCTACTAAATGTCTAATTTATACTCTTAAATTAAATAAATATCACAAGGCACACTTTATAATTAAAATTATGCCCATTAGATAATTAACATTTATATGTGTATCTCCACATGAATACCGATAATTGGAGTTAGGTAAAATTATTATTTTGTCTCTCTAATTATATCTTTCAATTCGTTGATACAAGATTGTATCTAATAAATGATCAGACTTACGGAAAGTCTTCAATTAATAAATTAATTAGTTTTATTAATTACTTAGCTAAGATTTCAATTATCCAAGCTTCTATAACTCCTCAAGGTAGTAATCAATTCTCTATATAATAAAGTTGTGAATTATATATCTATAAACATATATTCTCAATGCCTATAGTAGTGCATTACCAAAATGTCAAAGTTTAGAATGTCATTTTTTTGATCCGTATCTTTTAACATTTCAAATAATATAATTTATGAAAACGAGTTCATCACATATTTCAAGATTAAAAAAGACATCGCTAATTATCAATTTTATAAGAACATATTTTTGTCAACGACACTTATCACAAGAATATATTTTATATAGTTCTTGTTCAATATATTTTTATATACACTAAGACTTTATACATATAATCATGTCATTATAGCTTAAAACATGCGATAAATACTCAAAGTCTTACAATATGATTCAAAAGAAGTGTCCGACTTCTCTTATTAGTTGTGAACAAACTCATTTAACTTAATTATAACATGATTCAAAAGAAGTGTCCAGCTTCTCTTATTAGTTGTGAACAAACTTATTTGATTTAATTAGAGAAAATATGTCTGAATTTTAATAAATAATTTTATTAAAATATTTCTCTAATAAATAAATCATGAAACCTTATGATATTTACTATCATTCAATAATTAAAATATTGTCATAAATATTATGCATGAATATAATTTTATCAGATATCTAAAATATTCAATACATAGCCATAAATAATAAATACTTTTTAGGCATAATCTTAATAAATACTGGTAAATTAATAGCTAGTTTCTTGTAACTAATTTGGTACATAATTTCTCGAGGGACTCAGTTGCAAGATTAGTGATGGGTTCTAGCAACCAAATTTATTTTTGGTTTCTAGTAACTAAATTAGTCGATGGTTTCCTAAAGTTGCAAGTTACAAGATTCAAGTTATGGCAAGTATATAATTATGCACATCAGTATATTGCCTTAAAAACTTGTAGAAAATACAAAAAAAGGACTATGATATTTCAGAACTTTGTAGTTTGTTTAAGAACTATAACATCAATACAATTATAGAATAGAGAATTGATAAGTCTGATTATCACTGTATTGAAGTCCAAATAGTCTATTGCTTTCATAATCAATATTGCTAATACAGTGAGATATGTAGTCCTAATGATAGAGTCCCTCTATTATAAACAACAAATAATGAATAAATCATCACTTTATTCCAAATTTTGATGAAGAAGTTTTCATTATTGTGTTGATAAATAAGTTAACCTAGGCATATCATGGTTTGTCGAAGTTTCTGATAATAGATTTCGCTCCTTATTCTTGGATAACCACATTTGGTATATGTACTTCTTTTATACCTAGTTTCCATGATATTTCGCCCTTCTAGTACTTAAAATAAGCTTCTGGCATTATTCTCAAATATTTTTCCTATTTCTCACCATATTAATATCCATTTTGGCGTTTTTTTTTAATTTATTTTTTCTACTTTAAACTTCATAATCGAAGATAACGAACTTGTTATCCCTTGGAAGATAAATTTTTAAGCAGAAAATTCAACTCGTAATACTCTTTAAGAAATCACTACAATTTAATCTACTTATTCATTATGACACAAATTTCCAAAATTATATTCTAAATATGAGAGTTCAACATGATAGGATACATACTTTTTTGTAACTAAAAGAAATATGTATATGAGCAATACTAAACCTAAGAAATTTTTAGACATTACAAAACTAATATTTATATCTACTTCTAACGATTTGGGAACACTTACAAAATCAGTAATACACATATTCAAACAATTTTATCAATGGCATATACAAATTTATAAAAACCAAAATATGTTTTAAGTTTGCGTCTATTATCATTAACATGAAAAGATTTGAATCTGAAACCTAATTGGAATTAGAGAACTAAGATGAAACCTAAACAAATTCGACTCCTCCACCACCAAGTTGACCCTAATTCTAACTAAAGCTTCATTGCCGACATCAATTCCAATTCTGAGTCGACTATTAGTCGAAAATAAGTAACTTTGGTTCTGAATTGACAAAAATAAAAGAGATGAAGAAAGCACAAACCTAGGTCCTGTCAACCTACGAGGGTTTCAATCTTGCTGATGAGTGCATGTTTATACCCTTAATTCTAATTTTGTTAGTTATTTTCATTTGTCATTATTAGTTAATTTTATTATTTTTAATTTGCAAGGGAATAATTTCAACCGAGGAGGAAATTACAAGTATAAAGCATTAGAAGACATACTACAATAATCTAAGACAGTAGAGGCCCAATGACTAGCCCATTAGCCTTCACGCATGATCATGTCCAATAATTAATTAGAAAAATTTAGGTAGATAACTAATATTTTGAATTTAATTAAGTATACGTCTATTTTTAAATTTTATAATTAAATATTTAAGTATATATATTTTTAACTTAGTAGATAATTTCAGTTACTATACTGAAATATAAGGGGTATATAATTTTTTTATTTGATATACAAAATTTTATAATTAATATATAAATATATATACATGATATTTTGCTATAACATTTGATAAATAGATATTTATTTAAATTAGGCTCAAAATTGAGCCAAAAATTTGATCGTATTTCTAAAAGCACACTAGAACTGAAGTTATGGGCCTTAAGTCATAGTAAACATGTAGTTAGAGGAGTGTTATAGTCGGTGGACTCTTCCTTGAAGATTGTGCGAATCATGACTAAAAGTCTAAAAATAAGAGGAGAATTTCGGAATTGCCAGAAAGGGATTAATGACTAAAGGCAAAAGGCAGAGAGTAGAAAAAGGATTAGAAGGATTTTATGATCATGACTGGTTTTATAATACTTTGTATTCTTTATTCTATTATGTCTTTTTGATTTTCTTGAAAATGAACCCTTATTTTGCTAAGCTTTTATCTTTTTATTACCCTTTTATGTATGTTTCAATGAATATTATTCTTGCTTCTCAAAATAATTAAATTGAAGTTTCTTTCGTTATTAATATCACTTGTTTTTTTATAGTTAGAGGACTGTTTGATTAATCTTGGCTTGGTTCTTCATAGATTATGTCATTTCTTTGATTCTTTGTGATCTTAATGTTCGACACATTGAATGCTTAGACACACAATACATGAAGCGAATAAAAATATACACAAAATTTATTTATTTTGTGCTTAATTGTTATATCCACGAGTAGATATAGATTGATTTTTAGTCCTACTTTAATTGTGAGAATTAATTAATCGAAGATAATTACTTAGTTAAATAGTGGTGGATTCCAAAACTTGGTAATCTTGATCCCTTGAATTTTCGTTTCTAATTACTCGTTTAATTTTTAATTTTCTTGTTTATTTTTGTCTACGCAGTGTTTATTACTCAATTCTTTTTATTTTTACTAGGTTAGAATTAGAATTTACTTAATGGCATTCATTTTGAGTTCAACCATAAATAAATAATATACTAGTTTTTAAAGTGGCAAATAAGTAATTGAGTAATTTATCAATAGTATAATAGTAATATGCAGTTTTTTTTTAGTTCATAGTAAATAAATTATATACTAACTTATATAAGTAGTAAATGAGTAATTTACCTAGAATATAATGATAAATATACCACCGCTTATAAATAAGATTTTTTTTTAAATTATGGTAAATAAATAATATACTCTCGCATAATAGTGATAAATAAGTAATTTATTAGTATAATAGTGAATATAAGTGATAATTTTTTTTAAATCATAGTAAGTAAATAATATACCATCTCTTAATAATGATAAATAAGTAATTTACTAAAAATATAATGATAAATATAATATTATTTATACATGATAAAAAAATTTAAATTATGATAAATAAATAATATAGTACCTCTTAATATTAGTTAATAAGTAACTTAATGTATAATGATAAACACAAATTATTACTATTAAAAAAATGATATAATTATTCATAAAACAAAAAGAAATATCTACTAATCCATATATTCAAAATGAGGTATGATTGTTCAATCCGAAAAAAAAAAAAAAAAAAAACTCAAAGAGTCAAACCGGGTCCAAAATTGATTGACAGGATCTGGAGAGTGGAGCCCATTCATAAAACTTTCTAGCACTTTTCTTCTCCCTCTCTTCTTTAATTTAAAATAAATTAAATAGTAAGATACATAATTAATTAAAATAGCTGAAGAAGAAGAAGACAAAACATGTATATATAGATACAAAAACATAGAATATTTAGTTTTGGTTTTGGTTTTTCATTTCTGAGTTGGACCGATTCGGACTCGGTGCCATGACTCGGTCTTCCCACTCAGACCACTACTCGATTAACAAGATGAAGAAGAAGAAGAAGGAGAAGTTCGAAGTGTTCGAGTTCGACGACAATGATCACGTTGAGCGGTTCTCCAAGAGGTTCTCCTGCCAAAAGCTCGGAAGCCATGGAAGTGGGACCAAGAAGAACACGAAGAAGAGTCGAGACCATTCGCCCATTAACAAGTACCATTTTCTCCTGAGCTGTAAGTCCTCTTCTTCCTCGTTTTATTCTTTTTTTTCTTTCTTTTAGGGTTTTGTGTTTTGAATACTGGCGTTTGTTGAGGAAATTTGGGTAAGAGAGGAATGATTTTCTTTTTTTCTTTTTTTCTTTTTGAATTCTGGAGAGGTTTTAGTGGTGTGAGCACTGAGAAATGGAGGAAGAGAAGTTATTGAGAAAATCGGATGGTATTGTAGTGTGGGGATATTGTAATAATGTGGATTTTCTTTTTCTTAGTTTAAGAGTTTTCTTGGCAGCCAAACAGGTGATTTAACGTTTTTTTGGAGATTGGAAAAGGGAAAAACGTAATGAATGTACTAGATGGTGAAGCTACTGGGTATTTGAAGTTAATTAATGAGTAGAATTATGTATTAAAGAACTTTTTGGGGAAAGGGTATTCAATTAGTGAAGAACCAATCTTATTTTGATGTTGTGAAGTTTCAATTCTGTCTTGCCTAATTATTTTGGTGATGCATGTAGTTATATTTCTTTCCAATCATTGATCAACTTTTATTCAATTCGAGAGGCTATGGTTATTTTTATTTGTTTTGTGTTAGAGAAAATGAGTCACTGCATTATGTGACAAAACATGTTTGGGCTTAATTCGGAGGGGCTTATCATGAGCTGTGTGAAATAGTAAGAACCATATAGAAATAGATTTTTGTTTAATGTTCTCTGAGCCATAAGCGTATTCAGTTGCTTCTCATTTAACAAAACAACAATTTTGTAATTGTCTCTAAGTTTCCTCTGCAGTTGCACGTGGTACTGAGACTGTAGACCGGGATTCTAGAAATGAATCCATTGATGTTGACGATGAAGGTAGAGTTTCTTATTGCCCAAATCTTAATTTTCAATTTAAGCTTTCGAGTTTTCCTGTTTCTGTAGTTAAACAAGGGACAAGGACCCATGAGGCAGATTGTAATGGATTGTTATTTACATTGATTCTAATGGTGTAGGTCGTCAGTGTGCATATTCTGTTATGTCTCCAAACAGTTGTCAACTTGGAGATGGTGGTATCAACATGGAGGATGCCTATTTGATATCCAGTTCTTCAACTCACAAAGTAAATTTCGTAAGCTTGTTTCTTGTTTTGAATTTTATTTAGTTCCAGTAAATAATTTAATTTTGGAGGAAATTCAACTTGCTTTCAACATTCAAAATTGTAATTCAGTTTTAGTCTGATGTTCAAGGTTCCTCATTTAATCATCTTGTGATGAAGTAGTAAAGTTTTAGTAATTATTGCAGAGCAAGCAATTTGGCAGATTATCATCTGAAATGAGCTCTTTGCCAATTTCAACCTTTTGTTCTGAAGCGAATCAAAGTTTGTTCCCTTCCTATTCTCATACTAAATAAAGTTTCCTGCATATTATCTTTGATTGTCTATGGCATACAATTTATTTATTCAAAAGCTCTGCATAATTTCAGTTCCCATGGAGAAACAAGTAATAGAACCAGATTACGGTGGATCTAAAATTGTAAGTTCTCTTGACTTGTTTGTGTTTTCTACAACTTAAGCCTTTTTGAGGATGCTGAAGTCATATTGTGATAATCATCCAAACATAATACAACTGAAAAACAAGTGAGTAGCATACTCAAGACACTAGTTATTGATTTGTTATCCTTATGGGAGAGAGCAAAATTTATAGCTTCATTATGGGCCTAGGAGTTGGAGGATTTTTCATTTTCTTGATTGTTCTTAGTTGGAAGACTTGTTCTTAATATTTTATAACAAAAGATCTCCAAGTTCCTGATCAGAAAGTGGATTATCTAGTTACCCTGAAAATTGTTGTGCTTTTGCTTATGAACAACCTATCATTTGGCCCTTTGAATTGTCAACAGTCGCGATTTGGCCATCAAACTATAATTTGAGCTTTTGAGAGTTTGAACTACATTTCATGCACGTCTTAGTGCAACTTGTGTGTCATGAGACTTAGATATTGTTTTGGGGTAAGTTCCTGAATTTGATTAGAACAGTTTTATTAAGTGTTGATCAATGATAGATTAAGTTTGAATATGATTAAAACATAAAACAGATCAAAAACAGAGAAAAAGAAGTATAGTTGTGTTATTTTAAGGGTTATGGATCCTTACTAAGCTAAGATATCCTTATCCTATACCCTAAACCCTTTTAGGGGAATAAGAATGTGGGTTACATGCACCAAATCAAGGAACACCGGCCACTATTACATGCAGAAACTTTCTAACCAAGTAACATGTTATTTCCTTAGCAACTAACTCCTAAACCAGGTGGTTTCTAGTTTATGTTTGCTGGTTTTGGGTGAAACTGCTGAGGTGGCAGCTTCTAGCTTGCTCCCTAAGGTAGTTTACTAAGTTCTAAACCGGTTCTTAGCACTTCCATGTTACTTAATCATTGTTTTTTTGTTTTTTTTTCTCTAAAACCATGGCTGGAACTAGATCCTAGGAGACAAGGAAAAGCTATTTTTGCCACTTGGCAGCCTTGTCTGCCACTAGCTTCTTGACTTCTAAGTTTCAGCTCCTTATAAATAGGAGCAGCCCTTTTACACAAAAACAAAAACAACAACAGCTAAACAAATCCCTCGTACACAAACACTCTTATACAATATGTCTCTCTCTCTCTCTTTCACTCATCTATTCACGTTTTTAGCCAGTGCAGTGGCTAAAACCCTCAGTTTTCTTGCATTCTAGTCAACCCGATAAACATAAAACATTCCCTAACCTCCTATATATCACTCTAAATCATATTTCTAGCTTGAGATCACTAATTCAATTTCATTCCTACATCAGAAAGTGATCTTTAGTAGCTTTGCATGTATGATCAGTTGCTGTTTCTACGTAAACAGTGATTAATCTTTGTTCTTTTATCATACGTCTCAGCTTCTAGTCCTTATTTCTCATTCGTACTTTGCCTTATATTCATCATCTAAGTATCATATCCTATTTTATAAGGTTTTGTACTAGTTTACACCCAATAAACATTAGTTTCTAAAAGTGGCTGATCATTCATCTCCACTTTCCTGCATTATAAGGAATGTGAAGTGAACACCTTTAATTTGATTATTAAAGACTCCTACTTCATGTTTTATATACCTATGCTCATATACATGCATGATTAAGGCTTGGTCAGCATGTAACCGAGCCATATTACAAACAACAAATCATCATCTACTCCTTTTATACATATACTAGCATCTCATTCAAGGAACTCTATAAGGGTTAAGCTATTCAAGACCCTAACTTCATGTTCATGGTAGTTTTTGCACCAAGATAGTATCTTTTATTTCCTGGTATTTTATAACCATCGTATTTTATTTTCATCTTTTTATTTTGCAAGCTTAATCCAGTTGACTGGTATTCTGTATGTTTCAGTCCTTTATTTTCAATCTTTACATTTCAGCAAACTTATTTTCAGCTATATTTAAATTTTAGCCTCTATTATTTAAATTTTAATACTTTTAATTTTAGTTATTTATACTTCAGTATCTTAGAATCCAGGTCCTTTTTTTATTATTATATATATTTATCTAACTAACTTAACTACTTAGTATATACTTACTTATATCTAATTTTTATGTTCAATTATGTTGTCTTAAATTTTGAGTAACAAATAAGTAATCAAATATTTTCAGAAATCAAAAATTACTACGAACAGATATTTATATATATATATATATATATATATGTATAGTGTCAAGTGATGTTACAGATAGGAAACGTTTTTTACATAAATTAACGTGGCATGATTTTAAATCACATGTTATCTCAAAATGGAACCATACTCATGAAAGTAGTTATTAACATAATGCCCAATCAGTTTGCCAATTAAATTTGTGTACAATTTCGACACAAAAATTGGTGTCCCTAGCATTACTAGGAAAAACCAATCAGTGACAGTACCTTAGATAATGGTTATTTCCTTGAGATGATGCAGCAGAATGGCGTAGCTTCATATTGAATGTTGTAAACTTATAAATTGACAGTGTTAAAAGAGAAGAACGGAGTGTCTATTTGGCATAGTTTATACTTTTAAGCTCAAAAGTTGCTTTTAGGAGTTGATTGGATAATTATGAGAAGAACTTTGGTATTCTAGGAGAGTTTTTGAAGCTGGAACCATGTAGCTTCTCTGAAGCTCCTCAAGTAAAACATGTACTTATACGTTCAGTTAAACATTATTGTTTCTATCTATCCTATCTCTTTCTTTATAGAAAGATTAACTCCTTGTACTTTGTTCCATAGTTACTTTAAAAGGATCGATTCCAAATTAAAAGGTATAACATTTATAGTAGCTTAAGTCAGTAAGATACTAAGGTTAATTTCCTCATTTCTAGTTTATATGTCCCTGTAGGATATCTTAATATAAAAAAGAATAGCATCTTCTGCGTGTGTGTGTTTTTTTTAAAAAAAATTTTAATTAAATTGGGGGAGAGTTTTTAAAAATTAATTTAGCCTTAGAAATTCAATCATGTATACATCGGGTTATGTCAATGCCAATGCCATAGTTTTATACTTTTTTTTTTATACCTTTTTTTTTTTTAAATAAATTGGGGGAGGGTGTTTAAATATTGAACTCCCTGTTAATGCTCATGGTTTACTTGTATGCTGATGTATGACTAGAGGGAGAAAAGAGAAGAGAAAGAAGATAATTGTTTGATTAATTTTCATAACAAGTCTAATTAACAATGATCATACAGTCCAATTTATGGTTAGGCATTGTACACAACTAAGTGAAGTAGACTACAACGAGAAATTGGCATAGAAGGAAGCGTAATCCTAGTTACTTGAAATTAGATAACACCTTATAAATTCAATAAATGACGTAGATAGTTTCTATTTTATGTCTAACTTAGTTGCATAAATTATTCCTAGATCCCATCATATGCACTGGAGAAGTAGCATCCTTTCGTATGGTTGATGTGTTACTTGGATAGTATTTTGTGAAATATGTTTTAATTTGGTCATTTTTTTGCTCTCCTTTTACATATTAAAAATACTAGTGGTTGGTTTTTAACTGACATTTGATTTATTATGACTTGCAGGATGACAAAAACATGACCATTAAAATCTTCCCTGATTTTATTGTATATCAAGACATATATTCTATGGAATCTTGCTTAACATTTTCATGCCACTGCATCAAAATAGAAGGTTCACCATTTAGTGGGACTGGAAAAACATTTTACTTTGAATGGGCTATTGACGATATTATTAATATTGAATCAAACTGGTCTGGATTGGTGAGTTACATTTTCTCTTCCTTTGACTTTACTTTTAGCAAATCTAAATGTGTGCTGATGCAGGTCGAAACTGCCCGTGTTACCATTAATCTTAAGTCAAATAATTCTAGAGGAGTTGGAAATGCAATTAAAACTTCAGGTTCGTGAAATTACAGAGGTGTGGTTGTGGAGATATTTTGTTTAGGATTCAAATGGATCAACTTGTTTGTGTGTTGTTTACTGATTTATAGTATTCTGAACATTTTTTTCTTTAGACTTTTTCATTTATTTGGTTGTACTTCCTTGGTTTGTCTAACATGTCAAAGAAGAATACACACACACCCATTTATGTATAATAAGATGCGAGTAAATAATGAGGATACACATGCACTGATTAAAATGTTTTGGAGCTATATCAAAAATGATGTTTTGGAGGATGGATAAACCGTTCCTATGTATTGTGTGCTTAGATCTTGAATTTTCTTGCCAAACTTTTCTTTTTCTATTCAGTCTTATCTTCAAATTCCAAGTGTGGTTGTGGATCATTTCTTTGAGCAAAGGAATGTAGTTCCATTTCTCATTCAAGGTTATTGTGTTAGTTGTTGTCTTTGTTAATGTTCCATGAACAATGTTTCTTTCACTGTTAGGCATTGTTTCTAACAAATTGATTTCTCTTGTGATTGTTTTCTTTTTGTTCAATTTGCTTAAGTAGTGTTTTTCTGCCAAAATACATGCAGGTGTTGAGCAGTTGCAGTTTTCAGTTTATGATCCTCGCTGGGTCAAAGGACAGGAAGCAATCAAAACATTGGATATGAGATACAAGGACAAATGGAATATTGATTTTGAGTGCGTCTTTTGTTGACTTGGAGTACACTTGTTAATACTACCTTCTTCTTCTTCTGCATTTCTTATTGACTTGAAGTACACTTTTTAGGAGCTTCTTCTTCTTCTTCATCTTCTTTTAGCCAGTCCACCTTACAACTGATCATATAGGAATAGGAGCAGGAATTCATTTGGAGCTAACATTTCTGAAGAATATTTGATTATTTCACGTACTTCCAAAGGCAGTTGCATTTTTTTTCCTTGTGACCAGAAAGGCTTAGATGTTATCAGGTGTTCTGTAAGTCTTGGATTTCAGTAAATCCTTGTGGAGGAAATTTTGTTGTCCAGTTTCTCATTTGCTTTCAGATTACTTTTTCCCTGTTTACAAAAAGAATTTATCTGTAAATTTGAAGCAATGTGTAATTATTCCATTTACTCTCTTGCAGTGCCGAGATGGTAAGTTGTGAAAACCGTTTGTTTGGGCAGAGTAGCATGTTCTCTCCAAGGTGTTACATTTCTGGGTAAGTCGAAGAAACAATGCTCATACTGGTCAATGTACCATGCATTTTACATTATATTTGTTTTGTTGATTTCTTCTCCCTTCTGCTACCTTTAAGATTCAATAGATACATTTTATCTTTAAAATAAAAATAAGCAAATAGTTTCTAAAAGTCCTTGCTAGACCAGGCAGTCAATATGTTTAACGTATTCAGCCCTTCAGGGCCAAAAAACACTTATCCTAAAAGTTGAATTTAACAATGTAATACTTCCAGTTCAAAGTAAGGTGAACTAGTGCGTTTCCAGCAAATATTAATAACTAAATCAAAAGACACCAGTGTGGCTCTCACTGTCTATACTTGCCCATGGGCTTAACTATGGTTTTACGGAGTTCAACCAAAGAGGAATAGTGTGACCTGATAATTGTCTTTTCCCCAGGAGGTGACACTCCTAACTATATATGAGATAGATTAAGTATTTCAAAGCTATGACAGAAACCAATATAACTTCTAATGTGCATTTTTTAGCACATCAAACCACACCAATTCTACTGTTACTTAATAACATTTATTATGTTGATTTAGTTTGGCTTTTTCACAGTTCTGATGAGTCTTTTGAAGATGTTATCTATCCTAAAGGAGATCCTGATGCAGTTACTATTAGTAACAGAGATGTTGAGCTTCTACGGCCAGAGACATTCATCAATGATACTATAATCGACTTTTATATTAAGTAAGTTCAAGATAGCTTAATGTGATCCTCTGCAGTTTTTTCAAGTATCAGATGCTAGCTTTTCCTTCTCTAAACTGCAAACCCGGATAATATAATCGAAAAAAAAATTCTTTGATAGGTAAAGGTTTTGCTTAATTAGTCTGTAAGTTGATATTTTATGTGTTTGATTAGATCTCCCGAGGCAATGTAATCTGCATGTCAGTAATAAAAACAACTTAATTCATACTATTGAACTTTACAGCATACAGAAAATTTTCAATAGCTCAAGTATTATAAACTTTAGCAAGAACCCAAGTTCCATTTGGTATTTTGTTCTCTGTAAATAAAACTTTCGCAATCTTATAGCATAATTTTTATTTTATTTATTTCTTTTATTTTAATGTGGTTATTGAAAAAGAATTCTTAGGTCAAACAATTGTTTTACTGATATCAGTTTTTGACAATTTGTATAATGCTATGGGCTATGCCTGTTTCCATTTTACAATGTCAATGTTCATTTAACAGGCATGGCCTGAGATGACATAGACTGTAGACTGAACAATCCTGATATTTGATTATTTTGAGAATGAGCTCGACGAAAACAATAGAAAAGATCAAGACCTGAAAAAGTGCAGATGGAGATACTTGAGCCTAGACCACCCATTTTGATACTATATTAAGAAATCACTAGTCTTTATGCGCATACATAGTATTCTTTGGTTAACATGGATTGAACAAGCTCAGCACTAGAATAATTTAGAGAGAAGTAGTTAGACCAACAGAACCTAACTTGGAAAATTAAGAATAAAAGTTATGCTTGCAACTTGCAAGACTTGGCTTTAGGAGTTGGTCTGTTAAAGCATTTGCCTCAAAAGCTTAAGTTATTAAGATGTGCTTAACTTTTGGTTTTTATTTTATAAAACTGAATAGTTTTTAGATTAGGAAGTCTAATTATGAAGTTCTTGTAGATATTTGGCGAACAAGATTCCATCCGACAAAAAGCACAGGTTCCATTTTTTCAATAGTTTTTTCTTTCGGAAGCTTGTTGATTTAGACAAAGATCCATCAAGTGCTCATGAAGGCAAGGCAGCATTTCAACGTGTTCGTAAATGGACAAGGAAAGTCAACCTTTTTGAAAAGGACTACATATTCATTCCAGTAAATTACAGGTGAGAAAATATCTGAGTTATATAGCTTGCATCTCTGGAGGATATTCCTTGTGATATTGCTCTCTAATATGAGTTCTTAATGCACCGATCACAGTCTTCATTGGAGTTTGCTTGTCATCTGTCATCCTGGTGAAGCGCCTAATCTTGAAGGCAAGATTTTATATGGTTGCATTTTTTATATTTTTGTATTTTTATCTTTATAAAGGTTACCTCTTGTTCATTGTACGTCTTTCATTAGTTTTAGACGAAGAATCTGAAGGCACATCCAAGGTACCATGCATTTTGCATATGGATTCTATTAAAGGAAGTCACAAAGGCCTCAAGAATCTTATGCAAAGGTAGACTTCTATATATATGCTTCTTGAGGAGTCACTAAAGATTGCAATATTTTGAAGTACCAGTGAAAATAACATTTCACTCTTTGAAATAATAGCTTTTCCCTTATTGTCCTTTTTTACAATAATAAACAAGTACATACAATGGGGGTCAGGTAATTTTGATATGGCTATTTTGTTGGTCATTATGGTTAGAAAGAAATAGTAGGATTTTTGAAGATGTAATGATGGATTTTGATGTGATTTGGGATAGGATTAAGTATTGGGTTGCTCCTTGGCTTTTCATACTAAGGACTTCAGAGGTTTTTCATTTTTTGATTTCTGTAGAGACTGGAGTATTTGGCTGTATAGTATGATGATAGCTTATTATCATGTGTATTCTTATAATTTTATTCATATTAGTTTTTCTGTCTCATCAAAAATATTAAAAAAGCATCTATGTTTTTATAATCTATATATTTTTGTTTTCCCATGGAGACATATATTGTAATAAATATCTTTATTAGATATTTTTTCTGAAGCTTCTCTTGATTGAAAAGAAAAACATTTTGGGGAAGGTTTACAAGTTGAGTGACAATATCTTGAATACATTGCACATAGTGAAAAATTGTCATATAATTAACAAGTGTGTGTTTATGTATTAACATGTGGTTGTTTTTATTTTATGTATAAGAAACTAGGAGTTTTATAAGCAATACTTTCTTTGTGTATATTCTGCAGTTTTTTTGGCTTTCTATGTTTCTTTTGTATTCATGTGAACTATATGAGGGCCAATTCTTGTTGTTGTGCTTCCTTTTATTATTATTATTATTTGGCCCCATTTATTTGATAAATATTCTGTTTCGTATATAGCGAAACGAGAAAAAAGAATTAGAAACAGTTGTTTTTCAGTGTTATTTTTTGTTGAAAACATTAATATTTGATTAAAAAAGATGAATAAAAGTCCAAAATAGTAGAAGAGTGGGCAAACAGTCGTCCCTAACCACTATCTATATCGTGTACATTAAGAATCTAACGTAGATTATTTTTCATAATTGTCTTCCTGTTGAACCCTAAATATTTGGGAGACAGACCATAACATATTGCAAGGTAGGTCCCACGAGGAATAAGGAATTAAACCACGGACCTGACAACTCAACCCTCATGGGTCTAACATAGATTATGTCATAGAAAGAAAGTCAACGTGAAAACTTTCATGAATTGCATTCTCTACTGTTTAACAAAATATTTTGGAAAAAATTCATCCCAAAATGTTTAGCTGGTGTTACTAATAGAGTAATGCTACGGGGAACTATTGGTGCCCAATACTATATGACGTGTTTGTCTGTTATTGGCTGATTATAATTAATAGATTAGGTCCCACACGGGTCTCACTTGATGCGGAACTATAATTAGCTAGTAACAGAAAGACACGTCTTGTAGTGTTGGGTACCTCATAGCATTACTCTTACTGATATGATATTAGTTCTCTGAATTTTCTTCTTCAGTTTAGTGAAGTTAATTGTGATTGAAACAACTTCCTTTTGTGGTGAGGGAACCAAGCATGCTTAAATGTAGTTGTTGCTTTCTTTGAGTCCCACACATTTGGTTTTGGCAATGGGTTTGTGAAAAGTATGGGGTAAATATTTTGATAGGAGGGGAATTCTGACATGTCAATTCCTTGTTTGTAGTAGCTTGAATTTTTTTTCTTCCTAATATGTGGATTTTTTTGCTGATTGAACCTAACACTTGTCATGTTGTCTGTGTCATGAGATTGTAGTTACCTATGTGAAGAATGGAAAGAGAGACATAGTGGTAGAACAGAAGATGTTTCGTCAAAATTCCTAAATTTGAGGTTTATTTCGCTGGAGGTATTCCCTTGCTTTAATGTACAACATTTTAGTTTTAAAAAACAGACCCAATTACTCTTTGAACTGTATATTTTTGTTTTTCTATGACGGTTACTCTTTGAACTGTTTGTCTTTGCACCAATACAGCAAATAATCTTCTCTTTCTGCAAAGTTGAGTGAAATATTTTGTTAAAAGCTGTTGGCTTATGTTTTTCACATGATGTCGGGTGCTCAATTAAATATGCAGCAATTAAACTACTTGGTTCTCTTGTATTTGTTAAAATAAATTTCTTGCCTCTTATTGAAAAGAAAAAAAAAAAAAATATATGGATGTTGAATATTCATAATTCTTCTGGTTTTAAGCAAATAATATCTTTTTCTTCTTCATCTTTTTTTCTTTCCTTCTCCTGGTACTCTTATATGGTGATATGAGGTAATTTTAGAAGCCCTTGAAAGTTCATTTCAAAAGGAATTTACTCAAGGAATTTCCATTTTTGTCATACTAGATGGAATCTTGAGATGGTTAACAAAATTCTATCTTGGTGGACGCCTCGAGAGGTCCCACTTTATTTGCATTTTTTTAGGTTTATACAGATCTTATCGTAATTGTTCATTGAATCTGTTTGTTCATTCTCAGACTGCTTTCTAGTTTTTATTGTAGCTGTTCGACGAAAAATTAGATCCTATTTGCTGGTCAACTTACATTAACTTCTTGCGACTTCTATGATTTTTCTCGTTAGTCATTATTCTCTTGTTTGTCTGTACTCGAATTCATGTCTTGTTGGACTTTTCTTTATATTCTCCCTTGACATATATTCCAAGCTTAATTCAAAGCAATATGTAAGATGAGTTATTAGTTACTTATCTACACGGACAGCTAGTTACCTCTCTTTTTTGAAGAAGTCAAAATTTATTGACTTGTTTCTTTTTTTACTGTCAATTCAGCTACCACAGCAGGAAAATCTGTTTGACTGCGGCATTTTCTTGCTACATTATGTGGAGCTTTTTCTGGAGGAAGCTCCTCTTGAATTCAGCCCCTTTAACATCTCAAAGTTCTCCAAGTTTGTAAGTATAATACTTGCGTTGTTTTTGTTTTGCGAACATGTAATCTGGAAAATATATAAGGGCTAACTTTGTTTTCCATTAATTATTCTCCAAAATGTATTGTACCTGCAAGATTTAGCATTGACCTTACCTTTACGGGACATTAGTAGTGGTAAAAAATTAAAGTGACAAATTAAAGTGAACTTTTGCTTGCTGCTACAAGGCTTTACAATTCCAAGGCCTTGGGGAGCGCCTTCCAGTTGTGGGGAAAGTCTTTTGAATGTTGGTTATAGTTATACTGATAACTTAAGCATCTAGTGATGTTTATTTCTTCATAATGACATTAGGAGTGTACTTTTGAACCTCAGTGTATTCCCTCTTTCCAACTTTAGGAAGTTTTGAATTTCTGGAATCCCTTGCAGTCTCTGTTCTTAAAATTGGGTTGTTTACGTAATCCAGAATGAGATATTACATAATCAAGGATTTGACAGAGGGTTATTACCCCGTTTCATATCTGAGCACTTTATCACAGTTATTACTTATGTTTGTTGATGTCTACTTGCATGTGTAAGTCTGATATTTTAGGCAGTCTTTTTCCATATAGAAGTGACTTTTTGAGATGGTTTTTCGATTATTATTATTATTTGTTAAAATTGACCTACAATTTTTGTTTCCCTTTGGAGAGGAGGATTTAAGTAGATGCTCACAGGAGAAACTCGTAGATCCATATTTCCGACATTTCCTTGTTTCCATGTCTCAAGACTTAAGCTGGTTTTCTTCATTCAGAGTATGAAAGGAGTGATGATCCCCTGGCTACTGCTTGTTGGGAAGTCTTGTTAAAATAAATGGACTCTTCCTTTCACTGATTCACAAGTTTATTGGTCCCCTTTCTGTCTTTGGGTATACAAGCAACTGGGATATAAAAAACCAAATGAGGACAACCTTGTCATATCCCGGTTTTATTTATTTATACATTTTCTGGTAGGACAAATTTCTTTATGAATGATTTCAAGATGACGAATCCAAGCTTTGGAATTAATAACTAGGACAGCCACATGCCTAATTCGTCCTTCCCACTTCAAAGGCGTCTTGCAGTTTTATCTTCTAGTTTCCTGGTTTTTGGATTTGACTGTAGGTATTGATGACCGTATATACCCTATTATAATAGATTGAAATACATCTTATGTGGTCATAGTGGAAGAAGAAATCACCATGTCAATTAGTACATTATTCTTGTGTAATGTTTTCTCATAATTTTGAATTTCTGGGTGGAGTATTGATAAATTACGGATATGTTACTATTTTTCCAGCTAAGTAGAAAATGGTTCCCACCTGCGGAGGCTTCTCTTAAAAGACCTGTAATCAAGAAGTTATTATATGAGATCCTTGAAGATCCTTCCCAGAAAATGTCTCCAGCAGGTAGCATTGCCGAGTATTCTTCTTCTGTAGGACCCAATGAAACAAGCAGTGAAGAAACTGGAGTAATGTTTCTTGAGAAGATAGGACGTTCAAATAAAACATGTCATGACACTGCTTCCAGTTCCAGTGATGAGAAAATTGGAATTTCTTTGTCAGAAACTTCACCATTAAGAGGTGACCAGTGCTTCAGAGAATCTGGAGCTTTTTCCAAGTCATCTACTGACGTGAATTCACAGTTATCTGTTCTTCGTAGGAGCATCTTGTCACCGATAGAGGTACTTGTTTGTTTTACCTATTAACAGCAAGTAAAATTTCTCCTATACTTAAATTGAGAAATGCACCTTATACCTCTTTCATTTTGGCTTGTTTCGAACTTGTTAAGTTTATCTTATATTTTAATGGGAAAAAAGAAAACATCTTAATAATGAATTAAGCAATATATATGTGTGATATATATTGGTCCCAACCTGAAAATTAGCTTGCATGGTTATAGTAAAGAAGGGAATAGTCGATTGTAAGGTTGATGGATTGATTAAGCAACTTCATAGAAGGTTATGAAGTGTAATTACCTTTATACGGTGTTTTAGCTTTCAAAGTTTGCTGAAAAAATTCATCCGTGCCTAAATGATCACAAACTTGCAAAAGTTTGTTTTACACTGCTGGTGTTCTCCTGCTGTTCTGAATGCGCTCTTCCTATAATGACTTTCAGGTTATTATGAACCTTGTCAAACCCACTGAAATATTTACTTTCTTTTGTCTGTAAACAGGAAGGTGAAGAAGGTGGTAGTCAAGTTGCTGAGTCACCATTAGTGACGGGAGGATGTCAGCAAGTAGCTGGACCGACCTCTGATCTTTTCTCATCATCCCATATTAGCAACTTGGAGACACTTGGGAACCATGAAGTCTCTATGCATCGTCGAAAACTTGACGATGGAGATTCAGTTTCTGGAACTTCTAGTGGGTCTCAGACCTTTTCAGAAGTAGAAATATATGAAGCTCTCCAGCTGCAGGATAGTGAAGGATGTGACCATATGGCTGAACCGGACAAAGAGGAGTCTTCTTCCACCTCGTGTGAGGAACTTGCTGCTTGTGTTGTACAAGATTCTGAAGAGGATGATAGCAATGAAATCAAATGCATCTCTTCTACCGGTGTGGAAAACGATGTCATTGTGTTGAGAGACCAGTCAACTAAAAATGTCATTCGGAAAAGAAATAATCTGCCTTCAAGAAATGACGATGCAGTGTCAGAATCATATGTACTGAAAACAACGAAGATGCGAAGACTCAAGACTACCGAAGGTGGAAGACGACTCACAAGAAGTCTCTCAAAACTAAGCATTGCATCTTTAATGGCCTCTTAACTTGGATTATTGGAATTGTGCATATCTTAGTTTGAACAGAATTTTTTAGTGCTAAAGGAGGTAGGTAGAAGCATATAACGTAGCCCTCGGAGAATTGTGAAAAGCTTAAATGGGTTATTGGTATAGGAACTCATCGAAAGAAGTTTGGATCAATGGAGTTTATCGGACTGAGAACTCATCATCATAGTTAGTTTAAAGACAATGAGGATATTGGGAGTTGGTAATTTGATATAGTAACGCATCATCATAGTTTCTTGGTACAAAAGAAGCCATTTCTAAATACAAGTCAACGGTTCAGGCTATCATGCATGTGTCCATGCATTAAAACAGGTTTTTTTTTTTTTTTTCCTTGGATTATTGCTCAATGTAAATGTGAACTTAAATTGTCCGTGTCTCTCCAATGCCAATCTGTCATCGGGTTATCGCTCAATGTAAATGTATACTTTAATTGTCTCTATGTCTCCAATGCCAATTTGTCATCGTTTTTTTTTTTTTTTCCTTTTTTCCGGCAAGCTAATTGTTTTAGACTATGTGACTGCGTTTTAGGTTGCTTATGGTATTGATAGTAAGCGCTTTGAATATCATATTACATCAATATTAAATTAAAGCCAAAACTAAATAGTATGCCAAGTATGCCAAACTGATAAATCTAGTGGTCCGAAATATTGATTATCAATTGGTTTTTGCTTTGGGAAATTAGCCTGTGTCCTTTTATTACATTTTGTTTTTAGTAAGTGTTTTCTTTTATAGCAAAATGGCTAAGTATACTGTTACACTTTAATATATCCACTTATATAACAATTTTAATTTTTGCACTGAGTACAATTTTTTTAAAAAATTTCTATTATGAATTTATACATCGGCCGGCCAAACTTGATTCGAATCTCTCTCCCTTATATACTTCCAAGAATCCTAGATTAATCCCAACCAGCTTTAATGAGAAAATTACAACCTACATCCCTTTTTTTAAGTTATTTATTAATGAAAACCTCTTTTTTATTTTATTAACTTTTATATCCTTTTTAAATTGTAGTGATTTGAGTTTATCATTATACTCCTATATAAGTTAATTTGACTTATCCATAATATAATATAATTGATTCACTATATTATATAACTGATTTATTGATGTATATAATTAATTTACCGTTATTTATAATTTATTTACTATAGAATGTCCATAAACATAATTTATTTACTAGATCATATATTAATTTATCTGTATATATAATTAATTTACGAGTGTTTATAATTAATTATTCCATGTATATAATTAATTTTACCAACTTATATTACTTAATTACCATAAATAAAATATTGTACTACTAATTTAGCGCTCATATGTCACTTTGTTACATAATTTTCATTGAAAAAAATAATGATAAATAAATGGTATCAAATGGACTCTTTGATATTCCTGTACAAAACTCAACCTTTTAACGAACAAGTTAAATGGGAGCGAGAAGCTTCATCGGAAGCAGCACCCATAGGGTCCCAATCCTAAACCAGACGAGTCGACGATGCATTTTTGCTCAGTTTAGACAGTAATCAAATGCCGCTATTTCTCGCCATAGAAGTGTCATTTGGCGGAGATATTGCTATTCCTATTAGGTGAAGATAAGGGTGTAAAAAGAGCCCGAAAACTCAAAATCTGATGGGTTAGTTCAAAAAAAGTCTAATTTGAACTTGATCTGAACTTAACATGGTCCGAACTTGACTCGAACTCTATTATCTTTAGAGTTAGGCTTGGACTTAGTATTTTTTACATGAACCCAATCTGAAATCTAGTTTGAAATTCAAACTTGAAATTCGAACCTAAAACCTAATTTTAAAAGCCCAAAACTCAAAAAATATAATAATTTTTTTTTGAAAAAAAGCCCTTTTTTTTTTAAAAAAAAATTAGAGTCTTATTTATTAGCATAAAGAACTACAACTTTTAATGGGAAATATGAAAAGTTTTCCTTTTATTAAATGAAAATATAACCATGACAATTTGTATGCCTTTTAAATGATCCTAGTTTTAATGTAATTTTTTTTTGGAATTAGAATAATCAAAATTTAACTGTTAAATCCATTCCCATCCGAATTTTTTTAATATCTATTATTTTTTAATTTTTAATACAAATTTCGTTATAATTATTGTTTTGTAATTGTGCTAAAAATATTCCTTATTCCAATATATATATATATTTATATATATTATTTTGGGTCCAAAAATTCGAAAGTTAAACTCAACCAAACATAAAACCCGAAGTCCAGTCCTATATTAGAGTCCAAAACTTTTAAAGTTAGACTTTATGCATGATTTTTATTAATCTAAATCCAGTCTGACTCCGCCTGAAATTTTTTTAAATTCCGAACCTGAGTCTACCCAAATTCGAAAGTTTTTAAGTTTGGGCTAAGTTTAGGCAGTCCAATTTACACTCCTATGTGAAGACGATTTCTTACCACAACACTCTTAACGAGAACGGTTATCTAGTATTTACTTTAAATAACCTAAAATTGAGTCATTTTGTAATAAGACCCCCCCTTTTTTTATTTGTGGTGCATTTTGGGTTTTGCCTTCCGTAGGTCCTAATTTTTAGCAAAAAGAAAAAAAGAATAAAAAAATGTAATTATGTTAAATCACGAATATGCCCGATTAACATCTACTCTAATAACAGTAGAACAACTTCACTTTTACTCCCTTTTTTTCCCTCAATTTATATCAATGTTATTTGAAATCTTTTAAAATTATGCTTAGCAGTGTTATTTTTTCCCCAAAAATAAAAAATATTTTCACATGATGCCTATTATTGTAATTCCAATTCTAGATCGAAAGAAACGACGCCGCTTTGAATTGGAGACACTCCGAGAAATGGTATAAAATAACCAATAGATGGGGCTTGGAGGAGGGAGAGAGAGAGAGAGAGAGAGAGAGAGAGAGGCCTTTTCTTTCTCTGTTTTCTATTCTCTATTCTCTATTCTAGAGAGAGAGAGTGAGAGAGATGGGAGACGAGATGGTGAAGACAGAGGCTATGCAGATAATGGGAATGTTCCAAGTCCTCCCCAGACTCGTCGTCTTCGATCTCGATTACACTCTCTGGCCTTTCTACTGGTACCCTTTTCCTCCTGTTTGTTTCCCAAGAAAATCCAACTGAAATAATAATAATAATAATAATAATAATGCTTATATATTTATATAGTATAACTTTCCTTGTGTTTGTTTTAAGAAGAGATTCATACCCAATAAATCAGATACTTGAATTTCGGATTCAATTAATTTATTATTATTATTATTATTATTTAAAGTTGCTATAATTTTTTATTTTATTATTATCTTTTGTGTGTGTATGACTTGATTTGGTCTTGAATGAAAAATAAATAACAATGAGAATTTATGCTAATCCGTACTTTGAATTTTGTGAAAACATATGTTATTAATTATGTTACTACTGCCTTGTCTCTCTACTGCCCAAATTGTGAGGACTGAGAAGTCATATAATATTCAGAGAGAGAGAGAGAGAGAGAGAGAGAGAGAGAGAGAGTAGAAAGTGCTTAAACATTGTTTGTAGAGCAAATTTTGAGGTCCATTTAGCAAGAACTTTGTAACGTCTTTTGCAGCGAATGCCGATCCAAGCGCGAAATGCCATCTTTGTACAAGGATGCTAGAGGCATATTGAGCGCATTTAAAGAAAAGGGTGTAGATATTGCCATTGCTTCCCGGTCACCTACTGCAGATATAGCTAAGACATTTCTTGACAAACTCAATATTACTTCCATGTTTGTAGCTAAGGTGAGGCAATAGGCATGGTGAAGTTATCTCTCTCTCTCTCTTTTTTTTTTTTTTTTTCGGTTCTCAATTTGCTTTTAGGACTATTGAGTTGGCCTGGCATTTTGTTATTTTCCTTAGTAAGCAAGCTAGAGTATAACAAACCTATTTGTTGGCTAAGAATTCAGGAAACTGTTACTTTTTAACCTCATGACTACATAAATGATCACTAGTTTAAATAGTTTGGGGCTAACTTCGAGCTTTAAAATCATGCCACATCAGCTGGTGCATGACCTTGGTGCATAAAGTTGGTGTCTCTAGATTCTAGCTTTATGGTTTACAAAATAAGACCTTTATCATTGTGTTATGGGAAATACCACATATATTATGAGTTTCCCAAAACTGATGAACCGTGTCCTTTGAAGGGATATTTTGTGTTTCTAATGACCTGTAGGAACTGTAAAAAAAACTAGTATATACTTTTTATCAGTTTTACAAAATACTCAAGGGATATATCTTGCATTTCTAAGAACAAACGGATAAACAGTCATTTTTTTTTAAACAGAGGGGAGAGTTATTGTATATATGTGAGTGTATAGAACATATATGTGTATATATATATATTTTTACTTTTTTTCACATTGTTACTTGTGTTATTTTAGTCATAAATGATATGCTGTCATTCTTCCTGTGCCATAGTTTCTCATAGCCTGCAAAATCATATTTAGTGAAGGGTATTTTGTCATTATATAGTTGTTTAAGGTATGAGTCTGAATGGATAGAGCTCTCATTTTATAAGTTTGTCTTATTTTGTTACTTTTTCACTCCTGGTATAAGATATGGCACAAGACAACCATATCAGTTAGACTTTCTTGCTGCCTGGCTTGTACTATATGACTTCTACTATATGACCTCAATCAGGATTTGATGAACTGCTATTCATTTTATTCTCTTCACTTGAACTTGAAATTCAGATAATCTTAATCTTGATTATGCAGGAGATTTTTTCTAGTTGGAATCACAAAACGGATCATTTCCAAAAAATTCATTCGAAAACTGGAGTCCCCTACAGCTCAATGCTTTTCTTTGATGATGAAAATAGGAACATCCAAGCGGTAATTTTTTTTTTCTTTTTTCTTAATATCTTTTCAATTACGAAAGGCTTTACCTCTATCACATGTCTGAGAACAAGTATCACGTATTGAGCAAAATTGGTAGACATCATATATCAGTCCTCCTTTCAATGTTTTTGCTATGCTAATCACAGATTTCTAAAATGGGGGTGACAAGCATTTTGGTCGGTAATGGAGTCAATCTTGGAGCATTAAGACAGGGTCTCACAGAATATAATGAAAATGCGAATACTTCTGAGAAGAACAAGCAGAGATGGCTCAAAAAATTCTCCGGAAATTCAAGTTCGTCTGAGAAAAATGAGAAGAAATGAATATCTCAAATCTTGATATCCATACCTCCAGTTGAGATATTGGAAATTCGAAGTTGTTCCCCTTTAGATAGGATTTGAGTAAATGATTTGTTATATCCATTGCACAATGAATGCCTTCCTTGAATATTTCATTTCTGTATGAATATTTAAGAGATCAATGGACATATATACATACATCTTCAGCCAATATAAAACTGAAAAAAATATATAAATACAAAACAGATCACTTGTACACAGACGTGTCAGTTTTCACAAAAATGGTCGAAAATCCACTGGATATCGTCCTGTACTCGATACATTCCAAGCCTTGTTCAAGCTTTGATGTATCAGACATAGATTTTACCTAAGAATGACTGGCCAGTTCTGGATAACCTTTTTTCGGCTAGGACTTTGGCCAACTATACATTGGATTTTATGTTTGGTTAAGTGAGTCAAAGTAAAAAAAAGAGTCAATGAAACCTAGTTTTCTATAAACGATGGCCAATTGAACTAGGCTCAGTTGGTCTAATGTTGAAGGGTGTGAATTTGGGGGTCAAGAGTTTAAATTTTATAGCGATGGATCTGCGAGTTATTTTTCATTATTTTTATAATAACAAATTTATGGTCATAAGTTAAGTCTCATTTAAAAAAAAATAAAAAAAATTGAGTCTCTAAGTTTCTATAACTCAGATTGTCCTTGGCATTCTGGGATTTGTTGGTCATGAAGGAATCTTCAGGAACCATTGGGGGTTCATGAGGAGCCGTTTTGTCCCTCCAAGAGGCATCAGTAACTTATGCCTTTGAAGTAAAACTTCTGCAAGTGTTTAAGGCAGCACCAACGTCCCTTGGAGAAGGTATGGCATCCTTTCATGGATAAAATGATTCGTCATATGTTGTATCTCTTTAGAAATCCCAAGCTTATAATTTCGCTAGCCGCTACGAATGAGGGGGAGTTTTTCTTTTATACTGATCTCTAGGAATATTTGTGTTTCACATATCTACGCGGAAAACAAGCTGAGGTGGTTGAATTTTACGTTGGATTTTTTCTAGCCAAATTTTAATGAGGCATATGTTGAGATGTTGTAATTCAAAATGAATGTTTTGTGTATGACCTTGTGGATTCGAGAGATTTGTTGCTGCAAAGATCTATGTTGACTATTCAATATTTTGTTTTCTCTTGAATCGTTTTGGTAATACATTTCCCTCCTAGAGATAGAGGTGTTTAGCGGTTGGGATAGGCTAGGAGCGTGCCATGGATGCTATTAGTCTTTCATGATGCTCCTCTAGTTTGGCTTACGGTTTGTCTGCAATCGAACAGTCCTACGAGTACAATTTCATCTTCATGAGCTCAGTCTTTTGCAACTGGACTTCGCTCAAACTTCATGAAACGAAGAACATATGACAATTTGATGAACCTGGGACAAGTTAAGTTTGCAAAAAATTGCTGTTGGCTAGTTGTCAAGTATGCTTTAAAAGTACCTAAATACTTTATCTTTTAACTAGGACAGAAGAAAAAGAATACTTTTCTTGGTTCTAGCAAATGCGCAAAAGGGGTCTCCATGATAGCTAATATTGGAAAACATACAAGATAATTGTCTTTTCACGCATGCTGAATCTATTTGAATAGTTCTGAGTTCATGGACGCAAATATCTCAAAACGTTTTGGTGTTCCAGAAGCATAGAGCTTTAGCTTTCTCCCAACACACCTCCTGTTGTGGCAACTTAACACAGGAAACGATTTCATATTCATGGTGAGTAGAAATAGAAGCCAAGCTGAAAGACTTGTTCCACATTTATGAAACTCATGATTTGAAGCAATAAAACTTAAGTATCGTTTAGATGTACTGAAATTGCACTGTGCAGATGCTCTGACCCAACAAACAAAAAAAAAATGACACATTTAGTACAAAATTTGAGTTATATTCTTCAAATTCAAAATCAACTTTTATATAAAAAATTAGAAGAATAAAACAATTATCTTTCCAACTTTCTACATAAAAACTGTTTTTAGATTTGAAGAATAAAATTTGAGTTATATATCAAACGCGCTCAAAATTTTTTACAATAATATAACAACTCAGTTCTTTTTAGTGAAAAAGAATCATGACTCATTTGAGTACCAAAAATGCATCCTGCTAAACAAGAAATTTCCATCGAGTAATAGGTTCCACAAAAATGCATTTTGCGTGCATATACATTTAAGCTTTCTGCATTCTACAAAACGCGTAAATGATTTTTCTGAAACCTTTCTGCCAAACACATGTTGCCTATCTGAAACAAGAAATAAGTCGTGAATTACTTTGTGCCAAATTCTGCAGTAAGAACATTGTGTCTTCTTTATTATTTCTGCCACTAATTGACCTCTTTGAGTGGTGATCTTTCATTGCTACTTGCTTCAAGTTTCTTTGATGTAGTTGAAAAATAAGTATCCACATTCCCTCCAATAGAATCATAGAGCTCAGCGTTCACCATCAATTCCATTGCTGGTTGAATCTCTTCTTCTGACCTTGGCAACATTTTTCCCATAACTTCCATCATCTCAATATCCTCACCAGAAAACTCACCGACACGGTCACATACTTTCTGAACATAAGCCAATAATTTTTCCCTTGCTATTGATAGCTTCACGATGTCTTGAAGGAGGACTCCTTTATCAAACTCGAGCTGTTTGCATAATTCCTCCATTCTCCTATGTTTATCCAACAAGCTTTCTGTTTCCAGTTTGTTAGATTTCATTAATGCTTGAAGTTGCTCTGCTTCATCCTCCTGATGTGCCAGTTTCTCATGCAAACTGCATAGTTCTTTTTCAAGATGAACAATTAACCCGTTCTTCTCTTCAATCTCTAGATCTTTGACATACTCACCCTTCTTTAGAGCTTCATTAAGTAGGTCAATCTTTACCTGTTTTTCTATGAAATCTGAAAAGGAGGACATAGCTGCATTTGTCAACTCTTGCTCCAACAATGATGCCAATAACTCGAGACTTTTTATGGTCTGGTCTTTCTCATTAATAAGCTTTAAAAGAAACTCTTTTTCTTCCGGTAAAGCTCTCCCGGCATCCAACTGAGCAAGGGTTACTGCTTCCAATTCTCTTCTTCTAGACATTTGCTTCAGCATGGCAACGTCTTTTTGCAGATTCTCTATGCAAACATCCTTTTCTGCTGCAATTTTGACTAGCTTTTCTTTATTTCGTAGGCACGCCTCCATGTCCTCTGCTTTTGCTGCCAATCTACCTTCCAGTAACACAACGTGCTGCTGGAGATCTTTCAGATTCCTGTCTTTCTCTTCAAATATGTGAGTAAGGCTCTCTCTCTTATTCTTGAAGATTTGTGTGGTCTCATCCAGTACAAGAAGGCAATTCTTCATTTGTTTATAGGCTTCTTGGTCTTCTCCAAAACAAGCATCAGGGCTATCAGGATTAGACTTCAAATTCTCTAATTTACATTCTAACTGAATTACTTCATTCATCTTTGCATCCAGTTCAGCACTTTCCTTTTCCAAAACACCACAAAGATCTTGTTTGTCATTGTCGTGGATACTTTCCATCTGAAGAAGTTGATCTTTCAAATGAAATTGTGACACAGAAGAATCCTCAATGAAGTATTTGTGTATTTGAAGTTCTTCCTCTCTAAGAAGTGGGCGTTGTTTCATGGGTTCACTTGAATTCACCCTCTCTGTTAAGCTTTCTATTTTCTTGTGTTCTTCCTCGAGTTCAAGATGAGCAATATTTAGAGCACCGCAACTCATTTTCAACTGGGCTGTAAGCAAAGAAATATTGTCTTCCTTCTCTTTGTTGAACAACTTCATTTCCTTCTTCACATCATATGTTTTGGAGTATGCCTCCGAAATTTCTGATTTGAAAAATGCAAATATTATTGAAATTTCTTCATTTAAAACCTGAATTGCGGAATAGTAACTTTCCAGCTCCATCTGAAGCTTCTTTATTTGCTCCTCTGTATCCATCAATTCAGATTTATAACTGATCATGTTTCCTTTGATCTTCTTAATTTCAGAAAGCCATTCAGATTCTTTTGCTTCCAGCTTTGCAGAACAGTTACTCTGGACTTGTTCCAAGCGTTTAAGCTTGTTATGGAGTTTTGTAAAAGAAGTAATTCCAGCATTTCTGATTTGAGCCTCCTGTAGTTCTTTTAGAGATCTTGTTAGATCCTCATTCTCTCGCTCAAGGTGTAAAACCTTAAATTCCATTTCCTTTGCAAGCGTATCATCTGTTCCCAGTGTGGTTCGTAATTTTGCAATCTCTTCATTTCTTTCAACAAATAATCTTTGGATCTCTAACTTTTCTTCTTGAAACTGGGAAAAGGAATTCTCAAAACGTGATTCATAATCGGACACTTGAACCTCCAGTGATTTCCTCTTGCTTTCTTCATGAGCTAAAGCATGGTTGCACATCTCCAAACGCGTTTGAAGACCTTCCAGAATTCTAGTTTGAGAATTGAAGCTGGCCTGCAACGAAGAAGTCTCTTCAATTAAAGCTGATTTTTCTCTCTCCCAATTCTGCTTACTCATCTCGAACTGGTCTTGGAGCCTTTTGTGTGCTTCTTCAAGATGTTTAAATTGCTCCTTCTTCCACTTCAACTGATCCTGAACATTATTACTTTCATCCTCCAGTTTAATTATCATCTCGTCTCTATGCCTCAGTTCTTTAGTTTCTTGAGCCATTTGTTGAGCTTCCAAATACTTCTTCTCTGTAACCAACAAAAGCTCTTTAAGGCCATCTATCTGCTTGCTACTGGCGTACACATCCTGCTCCAGCTCTTTGTTTCTCGTTGTCGAATCATCCAAAGAAGATACCAAATCTCTATTTTCTCCTTTTGAATTTTTCAGTTTCTGCTCAAAATCAGCTTTGACTTTCTCATGCATAGAACTCAAATTCCTTACAGACAATTCTTTTTCTTGCAAACAAGATTCAAGTTTCTTAGAAAATTCCCTAGCTTCTGCAAGTTCCTCGTACTTGACCTTTAGTTCTTGAGACTGTTTCTCAATTTGCTTTTTAGCTTCTTCAAGTTTAAGTAATTGCTCGCTATGGGCTTTCTTCAAGCTCTCTGAAAGTTCTGTCTCAATTTCTGCCTTAAATTTCTCTAACTCGGCTTTGAAAGAATCTGACTCATTATAAGCATCCTCCATGATCCGTCCTCCAAAAATATGANGTGACTTGTTCACACACTGATTAATTGTGAAGCTTCATAAATTGGAATCATGCTTAGTCTCTGAAACAAATAAGGAGCATTAAAAAAAAAAAAAAAAAAAAAACTAGCAATATGTCAACGTAAGTCTTGGATTCAATATGTCATCTTGAATATATAAGCTAACAAGCTATGATGGTATAAAAACATGGTCTATCCACCCAGACCAAACAGAAACAGATACGAAGCAAAGAGAAATAGTAGTCTACATTTAAACAATCAAGATCAACACAAACTACATAAAGTGATTATTTTTGAAAATGAAGCTTTTATGTTGTTAGCCTTCTTTCCCACCAAAATTTCAAATAAATTTCACATGTCTGTTGTACTGGGGTTTTCCATTTTTCTAAGAGCTTACTTAGTAAAATTTTTATGTATTTTATTTTTGCTTTAGAAAAGTACATGAATGATAAGAATTTCTACAACAACATCTTGACTTTTGATTCAAGTTTTCTAAATGAAAAAAACAACAAAAAAAATATTGCCAAGGAAGTCCTATATGAAATTGTGTATCACTAATTCTTAACTATTAGTTACTAATGCTTAAAGAAAAAACTTCAACCCAACAAAAAAAAAATTCAGGGACAAGAGAAAGAAATTCTAATTTCTGTTTCAATATCCCCTTGGCCTGAACCAATCCATAAAAGAACTCAAATTAAGATTGACATGTGATTATCAATGTTTGATTGTGTTCTTCTGGTTAAGCCCAGTTCCTTTCCTTGTTAAATACAATACCAACATTTGTCATATATCCTCTATGTTCTATATCTCAACGTTTTATCAATGCCATAGATAAAAAGTGTCAAACTTCATGATTTTCCACTAGAACAAAGCAGTTTTTTCTTGAATCCATAACAAAACACATTCTAAATCACTAACCCATGTGATAATACTCTAAGAAGTTCTGAAAAAATCAAAAAATATCGATGAAAGATAATACAATATGACAATGCAACAAACTGAATTCCACTAAAGAGGAGTCCTTAGAAGGGGATCTGAACTCCAATAGCAATACAATATTTGTATATATGTATGTATGTTTTCGTGGTAACTAGTATTATAAAAGGATCTGCACTGAGATACAAATAAAATTCTGGTTTGAATTTTGGGTTTGTACTAATTTGTGGAGACTTAATTATAAAACGCCATGAAAAGCGACCATCGAGAGCTTGAATACGAAAAATGAGAACATGAAAATCTTTCTTCGTCAACATTTCACACATAAACTTGAAATTATAAGCAAAATATTATCGAAAAATTGAACTAAATATTAAATAAATGAAAGAAAAAAAGAAGAGAGAGAGAGAAAGCGAACCTGTAACTTCGAAGTAGAGAGAGAGAGAGAGAGAGAGAGAGAGAGAGGCGGGAATGAGGCGGTGATTTGTAGGTTTGAAAATCTGAGGGGCAAAGATTTTAGTCTAGAATCTCTAGATGTTCGGATATGATAGGGCTAAAATGGGAAAATTAGACTTTGGATACCGAATTTTTGACAAAAAAAACCCCTTTAAATCCCGTAAATATCACAATTAGAACCCATAATTCCCAACTTGCTTGAGAAATTTACATCCTGTACGGCGGTACCTATTTTTGTGCCTGATATTTTATAAATACTTTTTTTAAAATTTTATTTCAAAATTACTTGTTTTTATTATATATATTTCATGTATAAAATATATGTGATATATATTTATAGGACACCAATCCAGTATATAATATAAATTTTTACATATGTTTTACATTTATTGTGTAAATTTATATTACGGCATATATTTTAAATGTATATTGATATTTAGGTGCAACTTTTATTCATAAAATGTATATCGCAATATACACTTTATGTATAAAAAATTTGTGGTTTTATGTTTATCAAAAAACGTGAATAAAAATAAGTATTTGTGAAATAAAATCAGAAAACAGGTATTCATGAAAATGTGCTTAATCAAACTGTTATTTATGAATTTTCCCATTGTTTTTAATCTGAATGGAATATCTGTATTTTACTAACTTTGGAGGGGGTTTCATTTAATAAATTTCTAATTCTAGCATAATTTGTAAGGATGTTTCCACCAACATTGATAATTTGTAAGGATTTTCGTCAAAAAATGACAAAAAAAAAAAGAATTTCTAAGATAATTCTTCTTTTTTGTTCCCGTATGTAGTTTCTTTTCGTAAGCTTTGCTTTATGGTCAAGAACATTTTTGTGGCCGAAAACATTTTTTTGTGGTCTTGGTATGATTGAAGCCCTTATATAAATATTGACTGTTTATCGTTGTAGCAAATTAATTTCTAAACCAATACTCGTTAGTTTTTCAATAGTACTTTAATGTAATTAACACATTATGGGTTATAAATTTTAATTTAACAAATAACATGTACATCAATCTAATCGTTAAATATATAATAATGACAAATATTACAAAAACTATGATAATGTTAACTTAATGTGATTGAGGCATAATTGTTAGAGGGATGGGGGTTATATATGATTTTAGATGTTATTAAGGTCATCCCATTTCTTGAAACGTTTATTTTTAAGTACAGAGTTTTTAGTTACTCAATTTCTCGTTTTTTTGTGGTCCTAATCTAGACAGATAAAATCGTATAGACAATAACCCTTTAAACAATTTTTCAATTATCTTAAATCACCGAACAAATTTTCAAGTACTAACTTAACTCGTTAATGCTGACATAAGGATTTAACCTATAAAAAAGAAGAAATATTACATACAAATATAAGTATATCTTATAAAGAATGGTGTGTTTGTAATTAAGAAATATTCCTTACTTAGGGATTGGTCTCTTCGGCTTTAATTCTTAGATGATACTGATACCTTATCATCTTTTTATATTTTCTACATTCTTTAAATAAATTTTGTCTTTCTTATCAAAACAAAAAAAGAAAAAAAGAAAAAAAAGTGTATGTGAATGTAACGAGTAATAGTTAAAGGAAATTTTATTTTAGGTAATATCAAATAACTAGATTAGTTATCCTAAGTTATCTCAAGTATCATTGAAAAATACAATGTTTGACAAAAAGTGGTATTTTTTAAATAGTTATTAAAAATAATATTTTTCTAAAATAACTTTTAAAAAATGATATTTTTCTAAATTAATTTATAATTTTTCAAACAATTTAGCACATCTAAGATTTTTCAGGTACCTTTGACCTCGAATTTTTTAAGAAGCCCTAATAGTTACGGGATCATCGATGTTAAATGTTCATGATATAAAACCTTTTTTTTTTTTGTCTTTTTTTTTTTCCTCAAAGGAAATACCGCTTCAAATATTGGTTTTTAAACCTTTCTTCTTCTATGTTAGTGGTTTTATTTTACACTTAAATCTTTGATCCAAATAATATTGTAATGAATCTAGAAAGACGTATATGATTATAATAAGCAAAATCAGTACCAGTTAGTCCACCGTATGTGTACGCTCTTTTTTGTTGACCTCATAACATGAATCCAAATTGATCTACCCACGTTCAGATCAAAATATAGCTCAATTTTCTATTAATAACATTTTTTTATACTGATCTCCTTGTTTTGTAATATTTTCATCTTTCCAAAATAAAAAGAAAAAAAAAATCATCATTGACCTCATTTCTAACCTATTATCACCAACAATAGTTTTTCTCCTGGTGTACCAATTTAGTGAATTTCATTTTGTGGTGCTAAAAGGCCAAATTCAGTGAACTTGTCAACTTGATTACTCACTCATTAGTTTCAACCGGGCAAGGACAAACATTGCCTTCATAAGATCCTCTCGTAGTACGAATCACAAGCAAGAGGAATGTGGCTTAATTGGGTGTTTATACATTATTAGTTCACAATAGTCGATAAGTAGATTCAAAGAAACACGAAAGTTTACTTTCACAATACAATTATTTACAGAAAAAATAGGCTCCTTGTCCTGTCGAGTGTTCAACCTAAGAGAACAGAGTAATCACTAGCTAAGAATGCATTCCTATACTGACTTCATAAGCAGGTTAATGGAAGTTAGTTTCATTGGCTCTGGCAAACCATAACAACAGTACAAATTGTGTTCTTACTCAAATTGTCTCAAGCCCGTTCCTCGATGAGCAGTTGTTCAAGTTCATCTCTACGCCTCTCCAATTCCTGTGGTTTTGTACACACATCCCAGTCAATACAAGTGAATGTCTAAACTCAAAGAAGAAGCCTATTCAAGAAACCAAAAAAGCTTGCAAATTATGAGTAGAAGAAATCCGTATAATCGAGGAAACTGCCTAAACTATATACATTACATAAAAATGCACCTAGCAAGTAGTTGGAACTTAGAAACATATATAACAAGCATTATAAGTACTTATCGAAAGAAAAAATAAGGGAAAAAAAAAAAAGCATGACAAGTAAGGGGCACAATGAAGCCATTGTACTGACAATACTGCACATTAACTCGGCATGATCACTTACCTCTAGATCCTTTACTGCCTGCTCCCTCGTAATTTCTTTCTGCTGGCGAGCACGTTTGAGGAAGCCAATGCATAGGATTCCCTTAATATTGGAAAAGAAAAAGGGTAATTCAATCATTATGTTCAGTTTTGCTCTGCCTAAACAAGAGAGATAAGCCCGACTACAATGCACAGGATTCCCTTAATATTGGAAAAGAAAACAAGTGATTCAATCATTAGCTGTAGTTTTGCTCTGCCTATACAAAAGAGAGATAAGCCCAAATATAACTGACAAATATGGAATCTTCATTTAGACTTTTTACAGTATCACGTATTGCAAAAATAAGGTTATCATATAAAGCTTTAACTGGATAATTATAATAAACTAAAGAGACAACATGACATTTTTTAACAACATTCTTCAACCAGCAATATCTTAAATCGGCGTTGCAGGATTTCAGAATCAGGAACAGTTCAGCAGGTTACTTGAATTTCAATTATTTTACGATGGAACTAAATGGAATACAACAACATAAAGATAAAAAAGTTCAGATAGAACAAGTTTTGTTAACACATTTAGGCAACCAAGGATGAAGCAGATTTCAATTAGAGGTTGACCATGCAGATGCTGAAAGACATGCAAACATACATCTCCTGACATGATAGATATGATGACTCTCAGTTTGCTCACCGAAATAACATAGACTACACCACAAGCAAGAAGCATGTAGCTTGCTATGTTCTGAAGGAGAACAAGTTCCTTCCTCTCACCAGAATAGTCAGGAAAAGCTCTTGTCATCACTGCAACACTGGAGAGAATAATCAACGACATCAGAAAGTTAATTAAAATCTTCATCATCTTGAAACAAAATTACAGCATATTCAAACCCTCAATGGGATTCGTATTTTCTCTCTATGGCTAGGGCTCTAGGGGGCAGAAAAATGAAAAAAAAAAGTCCTTACGAATAAGATTGTATTTGCCACCAAATCTACTTTAAAGCCTACGTTTGTCACTACATCAAGCTAAATGCAACTTACGAACTAAAATAAAAGTTCCATAAATAATCTGTAAATTAATAGAAAACGTAAACCTTTTCATAAATTTATCCGATATAGTATTGAGATAGTTCTAACAAGAAATTTGTAACAAAAGAGACATACAAGATCTGCAGCATGCCCCTACCAGCCCAATACTCCAAGACCTGCAAAGGGTAATTGAATACTTAAACTATTAAAAACTAATACCAAGACTCACATAAATTTTGAGTTACCAAAATCCTTAACAATCGTATGGAAGCTTAAAGGGCATGTTTCGAAACATTTCTATTTTTTTTTTTTCAAATTTTTGTTTCATGGAATAAAATGAAAGGTGAAGATGTTCTGAAGATGTTGTTTAAGAAAATCTCCATCGTCCATTTCATTTTTTCTCAAAAACAAACCATAAAAATGTCGCCAAGCAAGCCCAAAGTGTTTAGGCACGATACAATAAAGACATACCAGCAAGAAAAAGACACAGAAGGATTCATCCTGACTAAATTTTACAAGGCAAGATATGTGATAGCTGTCATATTACTATCTTTCAGTTTGAATTTCTTAGCTAGGTGCGTGGGTGATATAAAAATTCAAACACTTGTTTCGTAATTCTCATACAAACCATTATCATTTCGAATTTCTAGAAACTTGCTCACCTCAATTCCTATAGCAATTGAAAGAGTTTGCAGTGTGTGTGTACGTACAATTGATGAAAATCAAGCAAAGCTATGGATTCTAAAACAAGCACTGTAAAGATCAAATTCAAGAATAACAAACCTGCCAAAACTTCAAGATGAATCCCCATTCGGTCTCGGCCAAAACCACGAAAAAAGCAATCAAAACAGCGTAACACCGAAATATTCCATCGAAAATCTGTAAATTGGCCTCACCATCACACAATCATCAAGATCAAGAATTCGATTTACAGATTACAGATGCAGAATCGTATATAGAAACATAACTGTATGATATATACATATATATATATATATAGAGAGAGAGAGAGAGAGATTACATCAGATCCGTCCTTAAAAGATCGGACGGCGGAGAGAATATTGACGGCGATGCAGAGAATCGCAGCGAGAGAGGTCAATACGCTAAAGCACCTCCATACCACCAAGAATGGGTCCGGCCTCGCTCTCAATCTGGTGCTCGAAGACGGTCTGGGAATGCTAACGCCAGTCTCTTGTTCTTCGGTTCTCGTCGGCATTTTCCCGCACTTTCTCGATCCCCGAGAAAATTCTCTCAGCTCCGAGAAAATTCTTTCCCGCGCCTAATCAAAACCCCAAATCGCTTTCTTCCTTGATATCTTTTTCCTTTATTTTAGACCCTTCGATGCATTTCCGAGGTTCCAACGAACTCAATGATGACGTGGCATTGACCAGCAGTTGGGGTCTCGGCATTTGAAGTGTTACGCTTTGAACCATACATCCTTCGTAACAACTTAAAATTTATACCAAATTAATGGATTTGAGTTTAATTTAATCATATTTGAAGTAGAAATATTGATTCGTTAAATTAATAAAGAATTGTATCTGGGTTGGACTCGTTACCACAAAAATGACTTATTTAATAAACGTATTATGTCGTGCCGTGTCAATTTATTTATAAACAGATCGTGTTTGTGTCATAAATTTTGGTTTGTTTGTTAAAATTAAAGAGAAATTTAGATGAATAATTAATATTTTAAATTTGATTAAGTAGATACCCATTTTTTAAAATTTATAGTTAAATATCTAGGTATATATATTTTTACACTTGCTAGATATGTTTATCTACTAATTTTAGTTATTTTACTCAAATATACAGGGTATATAATTTTTTATACTTAGTATATAAAATTTTATACTTAGAGTATAAATATATATACCGGATATTTTACTATAATATTTGATAAATAGATATTTACTTAAATTGAATTCAAAATTTGGTCACATTTCTATTAGACCCTTTATTAAACGGGTTATGTTTGAGTCACAGGTCATGGGTCACATGTCACGGGTCAATATAACATATTTAATAAATGGGTTACACGAATTGTATCGTGTCAGCCCATTTATAAATGGGATCGTGATCGTGTCACAATTTCTAACCCATTTATTAAACGGATCTTGTTCGAATTGAGTATTCATCTATTATCCATGTACATCTATTATGCATGTACATCAACACGACACGAATTGCCAGTCTTAGTACTTACCATTTAGCTAAGCCTTACAGTAGGAGCTTTTAGTTTTTTAGACTTTTTATGAGCTTCTTTTAAAACTAGATAGACTAGTTTTATTTTTATTTTTTTCTTTCTCTGTGAATGAAAAGATATAATAGCCCTTATAAAAAATCTTATAAGAACAAAGACAATTATGAAAATATACAATAAAATAAGAACAAAAACAGAAGCACACATTAAAAAAATGAAAACAAAAGCAAACAAAAGAGAGAGGAAATGAAAGGGGAGAGACGGGATAGTGAGAGGTCATCTTAGGAGAAGGACCTATGTTCTTCAAACACCCAGTCAAACAGCCCACAAGATCAAGATTCTGAATATAATTGCCTTCAAAATTCTACATGTATTTTGATCCAAAACTAAAGCAAGGGAGAAACTACTTATTCAAGGGTTTTTTCTTTTCAAACTCAACTAATAAAGAAAAAGTTGGGGTTTTTACTTCTGACTATAGACATAGTCGAAGTTTGGTGTTCAACTGAGGTATATTGGCTTCAATTGAGGTATTAAGACACAAAAACATATTACTCCTATGCACTTAGTAAAGCTCTACCAAGTTCAAGGTCCAATTGAGATTTTTTGGGGGAATATGATCGCTCTGAAAATCTCTACTAGACTCGATTGAGCTTTATTGTGTTCTAGTCAAATTTTGAAAGAACTGACAATGTTTCTTGAAATCTCTACTAGATCTATTCGAGCATTACTGAGTCTAGTCAAAAATTTTTTAGAGTTAACAATGAATCTGGAAAACTATATTAGATCTGATTGAGCTCTACTGGGTTCAGTTAAATAAATAACTAGCTTTCTAAATATCTCGACTACACCCAATAGAGCTTAACTGGTCCAATCAAGATAGGTGTTTTTATATACTTAATGAATATGAAAATTTCTGTTGGATCTAGTTAAGCTCTACTAGATCTAGTCGAGTAAATAATGAGCTTTCTAGATCTCGATTTGACCTAGTAGAGCTTGACTAGTCTAATCGAGATAAGTGTTTTTATGTAGTTAATGGATCTGAAAATCTCTATTGGATCCAATTGAGCTCTATTAGGTCCAGTCGAATAAATAACAAGCTTCTAGATATCTCGATTAGTCCCAGTGGAGCTTGACTAGTCCAGTCGAGATGTGTATTTTTATACACATTTTTACGCATTCTTTTTTTCCTAATAAGAATCATTTTTATATGAAGTGTCATTTTATCATGTAGGTTGTTTATCAAAGATCCTTGAAGTGATTCCCTTCTTATATGTATGTAGATGATCATGAATAAGTTTGAGATCAAGATCAAGAAAAAAACATTTAGTAAGGAATTAAAGAATGAGTGATTCTTTATTTGACAAATTTGACAATTATCTCTATTTAATTGTATAATTTGTTAATAGGAAACCAATCCATTAATAGACTATGCACTAATATTTGTGCTCAAATAGTCAACATATCTAGTAGGTTGGAAATCCAAAGCAAAACTAACTATATTTAGGAATAAGTACTTCCATAAGAAAGATTGTATCATTGTCGACAATGTAAAGACTAAATTGGACACCATTTCCATCTAAATACAAAATGGAGCTTACTTTTGAAGGATAATTGAATTCAATAGATCCAGTAGACCTTGACTAGATCCTTTTTGGGTTGGATCTTTTTTAGAACGACTCCATTCTATTACAATAATCATTCCTAAATAAGTATAGCTTCCCATCAAAGAGTCGTAGCATAAGATAAATTTCTTATTAAGTCCAATGACATACTATAATAATTTTATTTATAGTGTCATATTATAATNTTTTGTGCTTGGAATAGAAAGACGAAGATTAGAAAGAGATTGGAGAGATATTAAAGGAGGATTCATGTTTTTCTTCACTAATTTATTTTTATTTTTATTTTATTTTTTTCAAATTATATTTAATTCTTTCAGAGGAAATAACACATAAAGAGCATTATAGAAAAATCAAATTATCATTAAAAGAAGAGTCTAGTAGGCTTACATAAAATAAGTAGAAGTCTATGAACCTAAAAACACTTAGTAATAAGTCTAAAAAACTAAACTTTCCTTACATCAAGCTAGATATCTATCCTCAACTAACCTAAAATTCTAGGAATAAGTTAGATGGGTAGATTCAAATTCTACTTAAATCAACTTAGAGTTATTATTTATTATTTAGTAAATTAAAATAGGTATTTGCACTTATGGATGTTCATCCTCGTTCACTTATATATTTTATCAAATTTAGTACTGATTAACAAGTGGCACGTATAAAATTATGTAGATAGAACATTTCTTTATCAATCCTAAAATATATCCCTTTCTAACAAATTCCATATTGCTTCTATTATTACTACCACTTGCAACACTTTGTCACGCTTGTAGATCTTTAATTTTTATTTTGGCCATGCCTCCATTCGATTGTGACAAAATTTTTGGACTGCAGTTGAATGCCAATCCTGGCTATTTAGACAATTTTTTGATCAACAGGTAGAATAATCTTAACTACAATTAAAAACAATTTCGACGGTCTTCCCACAACCTTTTCTTCACTTTTGTCATTTTAGACATGGTAGAAATTTTGACTGGGTCAAGTTCGGAGTAATTTTGGAATTTTGATTTTTTTTATTAAATAAAAGTTCTAATTTTGTAAATAGTTTATAATTTATCTCATTTATTCATGACATGTTTTAAAGGACAGATAAAATGGATGATAGCCCAATTAGAAGTTTTCAAAATAGTATCATTAAAACATAGTTGTGTTTTATATGGAGTGAACGTTGACCATGATCAAAAAATTAAATTAATGAAAAAATCAAAATTTTTCATTATAATAAATTGTTTGTTATAAAAGGAACAATCAAGTTGAAAATTTTGTGTTGGAAAATAAAGACTCATTATAAAAATATGATGATATGCTTAGCATCTATACGAGATTTTGTGTTAGAAAATAAAGACTCATTATAAAAATATGATGATGATTCTTAGCATCTATACGAGCCACTTGATTTCCAGAGCAAGAAATAAAATGACAAGAGCTCCCACCACTATCTCTCAAGAGAGGTTTTGCTTCAATAGCATGTAAAAGAAAATTGAACTTTCAGTCAGGTTTTTTGTTGAGATTCAAACTAAGCATTGAACAAATAAAAATTCCACAAAATCATTAGGCTTTAATTTTTTATTTTGCTTTGTTTTGTATTTTTTGTCTTTTTTTTTTTTAAATTTTGTGGAAATGATTTTTGGTTTATGTTAGCTCCATATGTAGTTAAGCTTCTACATAGTATTGAGTATTGTTATACATTTAGAACGCAAGATACGATAAGACAAGATAGGATACGACATATAAAAGGATATTATATGACTATTTTAAACGATTTAATTGGATAGAATATGATAGAATTATAGTCCAATCCCATTCCATTTTTTATGTGCTACTTTTTATTAAGATAGGATTAGCATATACGTTTTATATTTTTAACTAAATAACAAAACTTGAGGTTTGATTAATTTAGTAAAATACCATTTGTAAATTTATTTATAAAACAATCACTTTTAAAACTTAATTTTGTAAATTTATTTATAAAACAATCACTTTTAAAACTTAATTTTGAAAAAAGTGTCATTTTAACTATGTATTTACAAAATACCACTTCCAAAATAATTATTTTAAAAAAAATCATTTTTGCTTTTACTATTTGGAAGTTGAATTTAGGAAATACCACTTCAAAAAGTTATTTTCAAAAATATCATTTTTATACCACTCCAAAACATTCTATTATTTTTAAACAAATTTCTAATCTCCTCGAATCTCAAATTCTCATGAGAATAAAGTTACCTCT